>JASDQU010243325.1:0-12693 GCA_032191745.1 Picea mariana | reverse complement strand
AAAGGGAAATGTCTCCCCTCTCACCCTTAGAGCTTCATCCTCTTC
This sequence comes from Picea mariana, assembly GCA_032191745.1. NCBI lineage: Eukaryota > Viridiplantae > Streptophyta > Pinopsida > Pinales > Pinaceae > Picea > Picea mariana. The sequence goes on along the minus strand of JASDQU010243325.1, from coordinate 12,648 downwards.
TACACCTCCATTTATAAATCCAATTGAAAATAATTTTCAGCCTAAAGCTATCATGCCTCAAAGTTGGTGTAACTTTTGTGAGGAATACCACGAGGAAACCACACGTGAGATAAGGAAGAGTGCCAGAGATAAGATATTTGGTAAAAAACCAGAAACTTCCATCGCTATCCTAGATTTTGCAGATCCAAAAGATGTCATGATCATCAATACTAGGAACAAATGCTGTGCTCCCAAAGTTAAATATGATCCTCCCCGCAATTATTCTAGTTTGAGATCATCCTCACCAGCTGTTACTGTTTAGGTTCCTAAGGTTCCTGACAGTCAAGGAACTATTTCTCCTCTCCCCTCTTCCAAATACAATATTCTGAATCAGTTCGCCAACATCAAAGAAGATGCCACCTTTCTAGACATGGTTTCCGTCCCTGAACAATAGAGGCATCTAAAACAATTCATGGAAGGAAAATATTCCATTGTAGCCAACCTCTCTAAAGAGGTAAATTAAGAGTATTCATCTGTAATTAAAGTAGGTGTACATAAATTTAGATACCCTGTAAAAAATACCCCTTTTTATATTTCTGTAAAAATTATGGATAAGATCGCCCATTGTTGCCTCATTGATAGAGGTTTGAGCCCAAGTGTAATTTCAAATATTATTATGGAAGAGATAGGCTTGCCTTGTACAAATGAAAATGCCAGAAGCATGCTCTCTTATAATAGTCTACAACAAACGACCATAGGTGAGATTAAATATCTGGCCTTAGTTTTGTGCGCACACCTTGGAATAAGGACAACCCTTAGTATTCATGTAATTGATATGTAAGTAAGCAATTACTCAATCATCTTGGGAAGATATTGGCAAGATTCGACGGGTGGATAACTCTCACTTGACGGGACACACTTATCTGTTCCTCGGAATGGTAAAAAACTTATAGTCCTTAGAGAGGGAAGGATTTCACCTTACATAGAGAGTGTCCCACAACCTAATGTGAACTATATCGAAGAGGAAATAGGGGTGTATTCCATATTTTCCAAGGATGATAACATTCCCTTGGAACAAATCGATTTAGATGATGGTATGTGGCACATGCACATTGATGGTTCATGCTCTAGTGAAGGTAACGAAGCTAGAATAATCTTGTACTCTCCTATGGGGAAAATTCATAACTTTTCTTAGAGGTTGGAGTTTGATTTCACAAACAATGTCACTGAATTCAAATATTTATTATTAGGCATTGAAAACGTCTATAATCTAGGTTGTGCTCACCTTATAGTTTTTGGAGATTCTGAGCTTGTCGTGAACCTTGTACGTAAGATATACTCTCATAACAACAAGTTGATGAAATGATACACCCAAACTATTTGGGAACTTATCTCGAACCTATTATCTTTCAAAATTACTCATGTTAAGAGGGAATTGAACTCAATGGATGATCGACTAGCTATTTTTGCAGCCCTCTCCTAATCGACAACTTTTGCCACACAAACCTGATTTTACTTTTCAATATCTATATGGTCCACACATCCCTGACAATATATAATCCTGGTAGGTCTTCCCTAGCAATGAGAGCATCTATTCTTTCATTCAAAATGAACCTTATAAGCCCAAGGAAATTATATCCATATAAGATAACAATATCCCTAAAGGCTTGACTCCTCTAGAGAGTTCATTTTCATCGAGTGATGTAGGAAATAAAAAGAAACATAAAAAAAATGAGTCGAAAAGGAAGGTGGGTGAAACTATCTCCTTGAACATTTGGACACCTGAGTCTCCAAATAATGTTAAAATAGGTGCCCAATGTTCTGATGAAGATAAAATGAAGTTTGCCAAGCTGCTTGATGAATTCCAAGATGTTTTTTCTTGGTATTATGAGGATCTTCGTGGTTTTGATCCTTCTCTTATACATCATTCCATTCCCATTTAGGAGGTTCTAAAACCAGTTAGGAAAAAACAAAGACCTATCAACCCTGCACTGGAAGCAACTATTCAAAAGAAGTTGGAAAAATTCTTGAAGAAGGGAATCATCTTTTCGGTCAAGTATTCTGAATGGGTTTCAAATTTGGTTCCTATTAGGAAATCCACTGATCATATCATATTTTACGTCATTTTTCATGCATTAAATCGAGCTAATATAAAAGATCACTTCCCTCTCCCTAACATGGAAATGATTTTGCAACAAGTTGCAGGGTCACAGATGATGTCCTTACTTGACGGTTTTTTCAGTTACAATCAAATCAAGGTAAAAAGGGAAAATAAATATAAAAACACCTTTATTACTCATTGGGGTACCTTGAATTACAAACATATTCCTTCTGGCTTATCTGATACGAGTACGAATTTTAAAAGACCTATGCAAATAACTTTCGACGATTTGATCGGTAAGATTATTCATGTCTATCTTGATGATCTAATCGTGTAATTTAAAGGGCTATCAATTGTCTCAAAGTTTCAATAATTATGGCTAGGTCCTTTCAAGATCACTTTTGTCCTAGGTACTAACTCTTACATTTTAAAATATTTACAGGAGCGATTKTTTTCCTACAACACTAACGGTTCTCACTTAAAACACTATGTGGAATCAACTTGAAAAGTTTTAACGTGGTCTGGATTTTCTATATATTAGTAGTCTAGTTCTATTTCTTTTTCACCACTGMTTTTAAATTCTTCTTTTACTGTAGTTTAAATTCTTCTTTCCTTTTAATAGCTTCCTGCTTCTTTTACAATTCTGTCATTTTATTTATTTCTATTTTTATTTTGTAGTCCCATTTTTGTCATGAATTTTATTGATTTTCATATTTTTAAATTTGGGTCAAGAATAAGATGTTGGATCGGTTTTTCCACATTGACACTCCTACAAGGTGTTGTTAGTCAATAACAATCAAGCTTACACAACTGTTACGATGTCCCCCCTGAAAGCATAATTGAATTTGTTATCCTCTTTCACTGCTATCTTATAAAGAAATTGGTTATCTCCTGCTTCTGCTTTCCATTTCTTCATCCATTTGAGAATTAAAAGAGAAAGTCCATAATTTTTTTTTCTCCTTGAAGTCAAGAGAAGATTATGGTTGAATGATTATGCATGCAAGGATAAACCCCCTCATACTTAACATTTTTCATGAGTTATTCCCAAATTCCTGGTCATTTTTCCATTAAATCCGCTCACTTCCCCCTGTTGCATAATCATTCTGGTTATACCTTCTTGATCCATTGTTCTTAGTATGCGAAACCATGCATTCTGAGTTCTAATCTATTGGAAACAAATTTCCTCGTGGAGTCACCATTTTTTTGATGATTAAAATCACAACGAGGATTTTGCCCGCAAAGTATTGCTAAAGACTATTATTTGAACTATGCTAATTCTATATAATACTAGTAGGTGGGACCCCCTTGCAGACTGGAGGCTCAGAGATAGTCTTATCACACTTTTTATGTTGCTGTTTCGATGTTGCTTGCAGGGTTCTACATGGTTGATGATGAAGCATTGGTTTTGTTTGCAACATAATGGCAGATGGATAATGCATTTTACGTGTTGATTCCATTATTCTAAGCTCTAAATTTCATGTTATGAAGGGCTTATATTAACTTTTTTTATATTTGATATTGTCACCTTGATTCATCACCTATCACACCTGCACAAGATACATGTTAGTAACAACAAGAAACAAGAGCAATGGAAAGAGACTTATAAAGAAAAAAATCCAAGAAAATGAACTATACTATACTATGCTATAATATATGCAAATGAAATAAAAAGGAATTAGTGTTAGTCATAACTAGCAATGTTAGTGTCTATACGAATTATGTTTGATTTATATTGGGCGCGTTTGATATATGTTATAGTATGATTTTGACAATGGTTAATATGGATTGGGGTGGCACAATTGGCAAGTGATATGTGCAAGTTTCGATGCATGAAATTAATGGCATAGGATTAATGGTCTTGTTTTGGCTGGTTGTCGTGTACTAAGAAATTGAATGGAGTGGAGGATGGAAGTGACGTGAAGTAAATGCAAGTCACTCCATACTTTTCCTAGTGGGTTGTCACCCTAGCATGGTTATTGTCATTTGGTTTTGTTGTGGTTAAGCTCCGAGACTCAAGCGTGGAAGGAAATGCTCGACCAACTCACATTTTTAAAGCCATTGGTTACATGTATGGTTCTTTTTTCCCATCCATGAATTTGCTCAGTGTATGAAATGAACGTTGGATCAGTAATGTGTTGGCTTGTGTTTTCCTGAGAGTGGAAGATGTGTAAACGTGTAGGTGTTTTCTCTGGAATGAATATGTCTTTATTCATTTGCAAATTGAAAAATTGATGGTTGAAGTTTTGATTTCACTGGCTATTCTGTGTGGTGGAAACTGTGATGGCTCACTGTTGTTTTATAGTAGTTATGGGTGTTTTGTTGGAGGTTTTCACTCCATTTATCCTTGTTGGATGAATCCTCACAATTAATGGTAAACATACCCAGTTGTATTTGACTGTTATGGAGTTGTTGTTTATGTTTCGAACTCCTTTTGGTCACTGTGTGTCCTCTAGAGCCATGTTTGTAGGTTTTTTTACCTAGTCGTGGGCTTATTTTGTGGTATTGTGTTAAGTACCTATACCAGATCTGCAAATATACTTTAGAAATAACCAAGAATAAACCATAAACCATTCACCATAACAATGAACACAAGAAATATCCAAAACCATTGAGGTAGAGTAACACCATATATTAATCCTTATGGAAGGATAAAACTCCTCAAGCAATCCTTTCTTGTATAATCATAATATTCTTCACTATGTTTCATTACATTTCCTACACTTCTTTATATATCTCTCCCTATCTCCTAGGAACCTTCTAGAGAGCCTTCTCACATTTATTACATCCAACTACCATAGTGGGCCTTCTCACATTTATGAATATAACCATGAACCTGTAATATAGATTTTTCACATGAAAATAAACTCTTGGTTCTCTCTTTATCCTTATTTTCTCCATGGGACCACTTGTCTAACAATATTTTTTCAAATTCTTCATTGGAGAGTGTTATCATCTCCTTATAATCAAGTGATTTCCACCAAATGGCAGCATCACCTTGCAATTTGAGATCTACCCAATGGGGCCAATTCTCTTCCCATGCTGACTTTCTTTCTTTAATGAATGATTCAATACTAGGGCCATCACATTTCCTTGTAAAATACATATTGCTATGAAAAACTCCCAAAAATAGAACAATAAGTTACAACAGAAAATCACGGCTTTTTTCAGAAAAATCCTGAAAAACAGTTGAATTTAAAATGCTCATAACTTTACTTCCCGAACTCCGTTTCGACTGATTGTTTTTTTGAAATTGGGTATTTTTCCAAGAGGAATTCAAATACCTAATTTTTTTTTTTCCAAATTCAGATTCTAAAGTTTCATATCTGAACCTGAAGTGCGCTGCCCTCTTTTTCTTCCCTAGAAAAAATTATGCAAAAAGATAAAACAAATCTTCCCTTCTTTGGCCAAGGAAAATGCTTTGATACCAATTGTTAAGTACCTATACCAAATATGCAAATATACTTCATAAATAAACAAGAATAAACCATAAACCATTCACCATAACAATGAACACAAGAAATATCCAAAACCCTTGAGGTAGGGTAACACCATATATTAATCCTTATGGAAGGATAAAACTCCTCAAGAAATCCTTGCTTGTACAATCATAATATTCTTCACTATGTTTCATTACATTGCCTACACTTCTTTATATAGCTCTCCCTATCTCCTAGGAACCTTCTAGAGAGCCTTGTCACATTTATTACATCCAACTACCATAGTGGGCCTTTATTAATATAGTGGACCTAGTCCATCTTACATTGAATGACCACATTCCCATATATTAAATGACTTCCACTAATAACACATAACTACATTCCCATTGGGTACCTCCCTAGGTATACTACATATTGGCATCAACAAATTTGGTTATGGGGTGGCCATTATGCCAAGAAGTATGCTTTAGGGTTGTTGGTAATACCTGAGGTCTTCATTTCCATCAACATTGTTATAAGTTTGTTCAACCATTGGGAAAAATGCGAGGGTTATGCCTTTGCGTGTTCTTGGTATTGGTTACTCTCCAGTGAGAAATATCTGCTCTTCTGCATCATTTCCTACCCTACCTGGTGATGAACTGTCACACTATTTTACAAGCTAAGAGTTATGAAGGCTTGTGGTTCCACCGTGCTTGTTTCAACGGTTTTCCACCTACTTTTGATGTGGTCGACCTCCAGTCTCTCTGTGTTTGGTGACCGAGAGAAACCTTGATTAGTTCTTGTGATCATGGTTGCAGAGCTCGATTTGGATAACCCTAACCAATCACACTCTTGTCGGGTATCTTGTTGACTGTTATAAATTAGTTAAGTGGTTTCAACAGTAGCTTTGATATTTCTCTCGCCTCTATTTGATCGGGTTGTTGGAAATTTGTAATTTGTAAATGAGAATTGGTAATGTACAGTCACAGTGATGCCTCTTTTTGTTATGCATTGTTCTGTGTGTTCATACAACGTGGTATCAATTGAAGTTGGTGGATGCTGTGTGTTTAATTTGTCTCGATCGGGACCATTACAAATTGGAAAATTAATGACTCGGACTTCGCTGTTACTATGTATGGTTATGGAGACATCATGCATCATTTTGTTTTATTGCACCATCAGAGATGAAGCATGATTTTTTTTTAGTATGGTTTATTTGCAAATTTAATTGTTAATATTGTCAAAGGAATGGAACTGGGCATGTTTTAAAAGAGTCTGTTCAACTCAGGAAAGACCTGTGTCTATGTTTGATTTGGGGATTTACAAATTATGGGCAATGGTTGATATTTTTATATGTTGAACAGAGTTGAAGAAATATGACTGTGTGTTCTTTGGGATTTTGTTTTAAATATAAAAGGGAAGGAAATGAAAAGAAACATAATTTTTTTAACAAGATAGGTGAAAGGCATGATGATTTTGAGTATGATTATACATTGTATTAATTGAAAATTTTTAAAGAAATTGGATGTGGGACAACGTACAAGTTTTAACACACAGTAATGGATTAATTGGCATTGGATCATTGTCATTGAATACATAAATGTTTTATGGATTACTTAATTTATTTTACGAACAATATTTGCTCTTTTCCCTACCATTATTTCACTTTTCGCACATTATAATCCCTTTGCCTTCCCATATTCACTATCCACTGCCTGTTCCTAAAATTTAATTATAGTTAATATACATTCTGTATTATGACAGTTAAAGGATTGCAGGGATGAATTACAATGATATATTCTTTTGATTTACGATACAATTGGTTGTTTGATGTTGTGAGCAGTAATCATGATCTTTTCCCCTTCATTTTAACATTTTTTGCTGAATACAACCCCTCACATATCCCAAAACCCTTGTTCACCCTCTGCTCACTGAAAACTATTAAATGATTTGTATGGATTGGATTGCATGAGTCTGATATATTATTGAGCCAAATTTTATTTCATATTTAAAAGAATTGTCATGTATGGTTGTTGAAGGAACTATTTATTAATCAATAATGCATACAGGAATGATCTTTTTTAGCATAGGTAGCCATGGATGGGGTAGCCAAGGAAGAGAAAATTAGAACAGGGGCCCTAGAAGGCCAAGGTTCTTTATACACTTTGATGCAGAATTGCAAGAGTTAGGCCAACTATTTCAAGTTGGATTTTTTAACTGGATTGGGCAAGGAGTGGTCCAACCTAGGCCTGAAAGACCTCCCTTCCGAGCCCCACAGGTCCCTAGTGTCCCAGTTTCTCCTCATGTCTCACTACAACCCGAAATCCCTAAAAATGAAATATGGCAATAGATTGTCCACCCGATAGTCTACCAACATCGTGTCTGGCCTAACTTGTCTCTACCTCCTCCTCCACTTGTTAATAAAATTGTCCAAGCTTCCCCTGTCCACTCATTAGTATAGTCCTCCCATGCAAGCAAAATTTTAAAAACTGAGGCCCACCATGCTCCTGACAAAGGAAAAGCCGTTGCTGCCCCCTTCTCACCCTCAATTGACTTTGCCAAATCTGTGTCCTCCCACATGCATTTGAGAGATGATTGCTCTCATGTGATTAGTGAGATTAGGCCTAAAGGCTCCACATAGCCTAAGGAAAATTCATAGAGATCAAAGGGTGACAAAAACAACAAAGGAAATATTGCCTCCCAGAGTGGAAAATATTGGTTTTAAGTGTTTTTATTTATTGATTTTTGAGAACAGTTGACTTCTGAAATTTTGGACAACACACTATTTTTTGGATATATGTTAATATATTTTTGGAAATAATTTCAATTATCATTGATATAAATTGTCAAAATATTAAATTCATGATGGGAGTCACAAGGAGGGATGTTTTGTTTGATTAACTAGTTGTGTTATGATTGTTAAAGAACTAAAGGGAGTCACAAGGGGTCTCACCTACTAGTTACTATTTATTAAAAACCCTTATTATGATTTTATTACTTTTCCCACTTAACTAAAAAGTTGGTTGAGTTTTAGTTAACTTAACTAAAGAAGTAGTTCAACTACTTCAACTACTTCAAATTGTTTAAAAGAAAAAGGAAAAGGAGGAACAAGGGGAGAATGGAAGGAGAAGCATACTAAGGTCCGTTCTTTGAGTTTTTGTTGAGATAATTTAGTTTTCATTCATTCTTTAATTCATTGGAAGCCTAATTCTCTTTTATGATAGCAAGGTCCTATTGTAGACAACAAGTTTCATGGATGAATTACATCATTCAGACACTTGTTTTTTAGAGGTGTTGATCTATCTTTGATAGTCCGTGTATACTTGTATTTTTGTGAATTGAATTTCATAACTGATAAAGGCTATTGTGTAGAGTCAAGTGGGCTATTATGCAGAGTCGAGTGGGCAACAATATGTGGCAAGATGATCTAGCTTTTAAATTTCAGTCTTTTACTTTCCGTCAGAAGTCATTTTGTATGATTCATCTGGGACATCTAAGTTTGACTTTGGTCCAAAACTTCCTCAGGGAATTTTGTAAAGAGAATGATTCTTTTGACGAATTGGAATGAAATAAACGATTTCTTTATATCTCATCTGTTTTGATTATTGACTTGGTGTCTTTACTTTTGCCTCTATATTTATTTCAATATCTGCTATATTTAAAAAATTACATAAATAATGAATTTTTCAGCAAGCTTTCATTCATTAAAAAAAAATTGCCTAATCACTTGCAATCAATACTTGTGAATTAGGATACAAATTTTGATGGCTATAAACATAGGGTTATATTCCCATCTATCTTTCTTTAGCCAAGAAATACCTGAAAATGCTTGAGTAAGATCATTTCATATATTTTCCTCAACAACCTAGTTTTGGGGTGTTGTACACATCAATGTAGTGCGTGGAAAAGTGTTAACAATGACAAGGTGTGCACAATCTATGTGTTGCGTGCACCTGGGTAAGAGCACACATTGCACTATGTCGCACACACTTGGGTTAGTGCACATGAATGAATGTGTATGTTTTGAGGCAAGGAAACATGTATGATTATGAGGCCAGTGATCCTGAGCACATAGGCCAATGCACATATCCATGTAAATACAATCATGAATATTAATATAATATTGCATCACTTCATGTTGACTGACTCAGAAAGAAAAGAGATTGGGGGCATACTCCACTGAAAAAAGGGAAAAGAGGGTGAATCGTAAGTCTTATGGAATATTTTATAATATTTTCAGGAAAAGTGTAATGCCAGATATATTATTATTTTATCCTACGTTCCCAAGGATATGGAATGGGTCACAAAATGGATTAAATCTTATTTTGGAGGTGAAAAGTGTCAAGTGGAAGGCATGCAGTATATATTGTTGTCCTTAGTGTATTTTGGGGGAGAGTTAGGATTATTATGGATGTTGCAAGCTCTGGTGAGCAGAGGGGGTTTGGGTTGTATAGAAAATCCGATTATTACCTTATCTGCCAGAGAAGCTTGTATGGATTTGTGGGGATGTATCCAGAGTTTCATTATCAAAGAGTTGGGTTGGTAGACCGTGAGTAGTCTCTCTGGGTGAGATATTGGCTATTTTGGAGTGGTTTTTAGACCCCAAGGAATATTCTTCAGGTGAGAGTATTGCTGAGAATTGTTTCTTGGTGTGCTGGGCACTAGTCACAAGGCTTAGAGACTTCCTGTTCGACTTGTTGTTGGTAACCCTGGGAAGGGAAGTGGGAAAAATGAGGGACTACTGATCAAAGAAGGGGCACACTTCCTTGGGTGTGAAAGGTACATGGGGAATGAGGGACTGTAGACTAGTTGCAACAATGGATACTTAGGACTGAGAAATTATATTGAGTTTCACACCATAACTTGTCACTAAGACCCTGTTTTCCTTGGTGGAGTTGAGCCCCAACTCGATGGTGACTTGTTGCTGAAATCTTATGAGCAACAATGTCTATGGATGGTAAGAACGTCTGATTCAAGGCCACAGTTAGTGATTTTCATAAGAGATAAGTGTTGTTTATGTGCTTGTCTTGTTTAATGTGTGCTTGTTATTCTAGGTTTGACATGGGTTAAATTCTTATACATCGTTGCATATAAGTATTTGTTGTTATCCTATTTAATGATGATTTCACCTGTAAGTATGATGCATATAGACTGTATTTGTAGATATGCACATATATAAACAATATGGTTAGTTTATCCTACTGGTGATTTTGGTTATGAGCTGACAAGAAGAGGATTGAGTGGACGAGTGCACAGGGTGGTAGCTTGTGTTTACTAAGAGGTTGGAAGTTGTGGGTGTGTGGAAAAATAATTATATTCCATGCACAGTGAAATTTGAGTTGGAGCATGACACTTAGATGGTTTTGTGAGGGGTTGTGCTATGGGAACAGTATGATAGTGCACACAATTGGTGCATGAAGATTTGAGTTATTTCTGTTGCTTAAGGTTGTATTGAAAGAAATTGTTGCTTCCGCTATTATAATTTGTGTGGTGCGACTCAAGCTTTGTTTGAGTGCATTACTTCAAGTGATATTGAGTGGATTTAGTTTAAAGTAGTCTTCACACAATGTACTTTTACTGTAACATTGCTCGGGGGTATGCTGTAATGTTGCAGTTTGGTTGTTTCAGAGCATGTGTAAGGTGGTAACAAGACTGAGTGGGAGACTGTTTACGTTAAAAAAATTGAGGTTATGTGAAGAAACACAACTTGGGTGGCTGGGGACGTGACACTCCCTCCTTAACTTGTCTCTCCTCACCGATGTACCACTTTTCCATTAGGTCCTCGAAATATTCATTCTCTATTCTGAATTTCTCCAAAAAGGATTCATTCAATGATATTGTAGGTTTAGAGGTTTTATATATGATTATACTATCTTTTGGTTTCAAGGAAGAAATCAAAACTTTGGACTCGTTGACGATGGTGGCCATCTCTTTCTGGAAGTGGGTAAAACACCATTGTGCAACATTGTTGTAGGGGAAGAGCATCAAGAAAGCTTCTAGAGTGTGAATACCACTTCTTTCGATGTTTTGATAATCATCTATGTATTTTTTGTCGGATGGATACACCTCATTTTGGAAAATAGGATATATTTCATGGTACCTTGAGCATTGTTCCATTCCATCGAAGAAATTGGTGTCTGCAATCCTGATAGAGTCCAGATTGGAAATAGGCGCAGGTCCAGTAGCTTCCAGGTTCTTTACTTTCCTAGTCTGCACGCATGACATCTTGTTGCATGGGTATATTGTTACACATAAGACCAAAATTAGTTACTTGCCAACTGGTTACAAAAAGAATTAAATTCAAAACATATAACATACATACCTATCTACTTGAGGCTTCAGAGAAAATTTGAATTTATCCAACTTACCATAGTATGAGCACTTACATTTTCACAGGTTTCTTAGGGATAAACAATATGTCGATTATGGATTAACAAAAGTGTTATATTTTACATTTTCCCTTAAACCTAGTGTAATAAATTCTTAGTGTGTTACAACGTTGGCTTAATCAGAAACATACAACCTCCATTAATGTTTTGAAGGAAACTCTTTGTTTGATATCATTGACGTGTCGTCAGAGATATGGGGTCTAGAATAGTGTGGAAATGTTCTCCGATTGTGTCTTCATTGACAATATTGGTTTGGGAGAATCCTTTTGAAACATGAAAAAGAGTAGTAGTCTTTTGGCGATGATATTTCTCTAAAATCTTTGTTTATTCCTCGAGTGTTGTGAAGAGAAAGCGAGGGTTAGGTAATGTATTCAAATAAAAACCTTATGTGTTTATGTTCTCTTACATGGCCCAGGGTTCATTATTTTGTTAATCAAGAGGATTTTTCATATGACAGAGAAGCATGTCATGAGCTATCCTAGAGAGGGTGTTTTGTCTTTGTCGTCGAATACTTCTATCAAGAGAATTGCTTCAGATCATTAGGAGGGGTTGTGTAACATCCCGCTCTGGTGCACTGACAAAACTTATTCTTTGAGGACACTTGCTCGCAAGTGATCTGGATTTTTATGATGATGAACCACTTAAACTTGATGATGATGCGTCATGATTGATGACAGGATGTTTTACTATTGCTGTATACAGGTGCTATTGACTCAGTTTCATTGAGTGTGAAGGGTTTTGGACCTTGAGGATGCAGAGGCAT
>JASDQU010243324.1:42340-53028 GCA_032191745.1 Picea mariana | reverse complement strand
GATTTGTTATTTTTAAAATATTTCATTCCAACTGCATTGCATTTTCTAGAGTAAAAGAAGACACATTTTGGAGTAGAGGAGACATGGGATTTCATTTGTGATGAGGATGAGGGAGGTTGGCATCACTACCATTCATTGTTTTCCACGATTTTATCAACATTTTCTCTCTCATTCCTTTGAATTCGAGGTAGGTTTTGGTTCAGAATAGTATATTTATGCTTATTAAATTCTATGAATTTAGAAAGAAAACATATATATATTTGTATTCTTGTATGAGCTTGAGCTTTCTGGAAAACACTATGTCAAAACTTCTAACACAGTGCTTTCTAGAAATCTCAAGCTCATACATTATGATTAACTATGGAAATATAGACACTTGTTTTATTCTGGTTCAAATGCATCCTTTAAATTCCATTAACATGGAGAATATTACCCATGATTGGAACCCAAACCCGCCACCACTAGCTACAAAGATTTCCAACCCTAGCCCCAACCACCAACTTCAGATACAAACACTGACACGACAAAGGAAATGAAACACTTTGAAACCTAATTAGATCTTTTATAAGTGCCAAAGTGCCAAAATTACTTTCCCTCACTGCAACCCTAATTGGGACAATTACTTTTTCTATTTCCCATGCTTACAGGAAGTTATCTAATATTTCCTAATGCAAGTCCATGAAGTATGAATATTATAAGACATGTTTAAACAAGAATGGGGTGAAATATTAATAACTTATGAAATGTGATCTCATGGCCTTGTTTAATGACCTTAACTAACCAACACCCTCCTAAGAGAAAGAGTTGTATTTGAATGGATTGTTGCACATCAACCATTTATAGRCAACTCGATGGATATATGGATTATTTTATTTGACAAACCTCCTTGAAATAACATGGAGTTACAATAGCATTGACTATGAAAATTGTAGGCCACCATGTCAATTATTTTGACAATGGTGAATTCCAAGCAGTTGGTTTTGGGTCTACACAAGTTTGATATAATGCAATGACCCGTTGAGAGGGTTACACCCTCTTAAGAAGAAACCTAACCCCCTTTCCTAATATCCCAATATTCTAATATTACAAACAATATCCGTGAGATGAAAACTTTGATTTCCACCATGACCCATAGTTTACTTCATCATAGCACATTTGTTAATGCATCCTACCAAGAGGGATCTTTCAATAATGTGGAACTTGATGATGGAGGTTCATGGGAAATACTTTTAGGAGACAACCAATTCTAGTATGCGATGAGATATGGCTAGACTAAGCATTCAAATTAGAGTTCATGTGAACCTCATCCATGCTTGAGTTACAAGTGAACTTGTTATAGACCTATGAAGGTTCATTTCCAAGAGAGTTTCATGGATGAGATTAATATGAAATCNCTCTAATATTAATTTTGATGTTGTTGTAACTATCTAATTATTTGGCATGTCCACTTTCTATGATTAGATACACCTAAGTTGAAACTATGATTCATTATCTCCCATTTTCGATACAATAACTGTAATGCCTTGTTATATGGGGATACCTCACATGCAAGTATTTTAGAAAATTAATTATGTTTAATTATATTATTATAGTTTTTTAGTCTTGTTATACTTCTTTTCATTGTTTGTATACTCGTTTAATTACCTCTACACATGTCTCTACAATCATTGATAGAGATATCGATATGCCATCTCCACTAGTAGTTGAGATTTCCATCTCCACCGGTAGTTGAGATATCCAATGTTATTTTTAGTACCATTACTGCACCTTGTTTTTAGTTTATGTTAACTCTTCTCATTGTCATGTATTATTGCAAGTTAATTCAAGTTAAAATGTGAAATCTCTATTCCATTTTTAGTAGTTTTTCATTTTGTTTTATAGTAATTGAACCTATTAGACATGTGCATGAAGTCCTTGAAAAGAGTATTCAATGCACCATCCCCACCTAAGGTTTAGAGACCAACATACACTCTTGATTTCTCAAATGAAGAGACCAACATACACTTTTTATTTTACAATGCATTTTCATGGTTGCTTTCCCATTTAGAATCTCAAAAACCAAACAAATTTGTTTCCTCTATTGATTTTGTATGTTTTACCAAACTGTATAAGATTTGAGCCGATGTAATAACTATTTTATTTTTTTAAATAACTTAATTGTGTTACCAACATGTTCTCTCATATCCTTATTAGGAATCGGGTGCTTGAATTCTTCATTTCTATTTACATACAAATTATCTAAAAATCATCTTCCACCCATTAGAAAGCCAATACAACTTCCAATTATTCTGGAAACTCAAGAAAAGACAATTTCTTGCAACAATTGGTTAGATTATATCCCTTTATAGTGTAATCAATTTTGTAAATATGTTAGATATAAAACATGCATTGAAATATATATAATGCTATGTAAATTATTAACTAAAATGAAAATCCACAATATAATTATAATATCTATTTGGTGAACATGGTTAAGAATTACCAATATTGTCTTTAAAATGAAATCACATATAATATACACCTTAGATCTGAAAAATGAAATTACATATAATATGTACATTAATGGGAAAAAAATACTTCCATACTTAATCTATTTAGTCCCCTTAAGGTAGGGAAACACCATAAAATGATCCTTTTATGGAAGGATCCACTCCTATTCACTTTTTGTTTTGAGGAGACAACCTCCCAATGAGCTAAGCTAAAAAAAATATACTTCAACACATGCTCTATAAGGAGGAATTCATCCTTATTTATAGCTAGCTATAGAACCCTAATCATAACCACCTCCTAACTACCCAATGGAGCTTCTTTAATGAGGTTACATTACATGTATTCACCATAACTACCTAATGGGTCTTATTTAATAATAAAAAACACAGTGGATGCAATCCACTTCATATTCAATGGCCACCATAAACTACACTATTATTATTCTAATGGACCCTTCGACCCCCACTACACCTTTAGGGAGGATCCTAACATTGGATTCCTTGGAGACTATCTAGTGAGATGCACCAAAGGTTGGCCAAAGGGTTCACTTGCACCTCCTAAATACCTAGTGGACCTTCTTTAATGAGGCCACATTACATTTATTCCATCACAACTACCTAGTGGCCCCTTATTTAATAATAACAAGCATAGTGGACTTGATCCACTTTACATTCAATGGCCACCATAACTACACTATTATTACTATAATGGATCCGTTTCCCCCCATTACACCCTCGGGGAGTGTTGTATCCCTTTTCATCACCTAAGTGAGTAAAAGGACGACACTTACAAGTCCAGTTGGGTTAGCTGGACAAGACAACAGTGAATGTAAGAGTTAGAAACATCAAGCATAAGAAATAAACAAAGAACTAAGCTAATAACAATAAAAGAAACTAAACTAGAGTGCATAAGGGAAATAGAACAAAAAATAAACAACATGCATGCCACCAATGGATAAGTTGTATTAGTGGGAAAACACCAAAGAGAAATGGAGACTTATGGGTCCCCTTTTCCTCCAAGGGAGGGTTCTTGAAACCCCCAATGATTGAGCTTTTCTTACAAGTAGCAAACTAGAAGGAAATGGTGAAGAAATCCAAAGGTCATTCACTCAAGAGGTGATGTGAATGGCTAAATGAAATGGTGTTTGTATGCTCTAGTGAGGAAAGAGGTTGCTCTAAGAGAATATAGACAGCATAATAATACAAATGAATTCTTGGAAGTATAGTGCACCCATGGCCTCTTTTTATAGCAAAGCTTTGAGGCATTATTCAACTAGTCTTTAGTGTGAACAAAGGGCTCTTTAGGGCACCCTTAGGTCTTTGACCACCCCCCCACTCAGATTCAACTCAGATTTGGGTGTCAAATCGACTTGGGAGATGAACCAGAAGTGGGTGGAAGGCCGACCAAAATCATAAATGCACCGTTCTGAGGTATGCATGGATTTTTGTGTCCACATTCGTGCATCGGGTGCATGTGCGCTTTTCCAACATTTTTCGACTATCGCACGTATGCGCACTTCCTTTGTATCCTTAGTGCATGCTAATTTTATAACCAATTGTATAGTTGTGTGCCCTTTGGAAATGTATTTTTGAAGCTGTGGGTGAACTAATAGGTGTTTGGAGATGCTGGATTCCTGTAACTATTTGCGGATGAAATTTCAGTGATAACAGATGCCCCCTGATGTGTGAGGTTAGGAGCATACATATAGCCGAAATACATCAATGTTTCTTCTATTGAGAGTACCCTTGTAAGAAAGAGTGTTGAGAGAAATTGCAAGAGTGACCCATCGGAGGGAGAGGGGAACCTTTGGAATCCAAACCTTTCGCCAGTTGTGGAAATAATACAACTGTGTACAAATGAGGCAGTCATGCCCCATGCTCGTGTCATGTAACTCAAAATGTGTTGCAGCGCCCTCCGAGGCAGTTTGACAATGGCAGAGGACAATTTTGATGATCAAAAAACTCTGAAAAGAGGTGATGACACCTGTAAGAAGTGTTGATGATACACAAGCATTGATAGCCTATCAAATTTCAGAGGTCTTCGGCAAAGATAAAACAACTGCAAATAATCGCAAAGTAAGACCCACCATAGCATGAGATGGTATTGAAGTTGAAGTCTATGGGGGTCAACAACAGCAGAGAGCAATGATAGTTCTCCCTATGTCGTTCGAGACTCCTCATTGTAAAGGTAATGAGAGTCAAGATACTATTGCCCGTCTGGAAACTGTGTTGATGTCGATAGAAAGGGAGGCATGACTCCAAGAAGAAAAAGGCTACATGAAATTCAGTGGATGAGATCATGAACTGATGAGGTACATGGGCGAAGTCAAGATGCAGTGAGACTCAAGACTACCCTTGGTTGGGGATATATGTGAAGTATGAGTGGCAACAACCGTGAAACTGGATCTAGTGTCAGGGGGACGATTGGATGTGGTTTAAGTTGTGCCAGAGGCAGGACAAAGTGGAAAAAATCAGAGATCAGGGGTACATGGACTGTGGGATACTTGGTGTTTTATGGACGAGGTCATTAAGAGTAGAAGGTAAGAAATGCCCCAACCAAGGGCAACATGGGTTTCTTTTCCAGAAAAAGAAGGTTGCCAAGGGTGACGAAAAAAAGCTATGTAAATGCTGGAAACAAAGGATTTTTACAATTGCCAAATGAATAAAGAATAAGTTGGGACAAGTGCATAGATACAAAAACGGGTGCCCCAGTGTAAGATGGCTTGGTCATTGAGGGCTCAAGAAGTTGTGGAAAATAGGTGGAGAGTGGGGGGCCCCATAGGTGGGTTTCTGTATTTGGTAAATGAGTGTAGGACAATCTGCAGATGGGAAAACTGATCGTGGATGAGATGGAGAGTTAATGATATTGCAGAGGTGCAGTCAAATGTGAACTGTAATGAGGTTACCTGGGAGTCCATTGTGGGGAATCTAGCAAAATGAGGAGAAGGAGCATGCAGCTGATTCTTGGGAATGCAAAGACTATTAGGACTCCCATCCCTAGGGGGGTGAAAATAACATGAGTGTCAAAGTGCCAGAGGGGACTATGATGGGGACAAATCATGTGGGAGAGAGTGCTACCGGTGTGAGTACTGCAGAGCCGGATGGGGGGAACCTGGAGGCAAATATCGGAGGGTGTGGCTGGGAGATGCAATTGATATTCAGAGGGAATGATTACATGCCAGTATTGATCATATACCTGAAAGGGCTGCGATGATGGGTGATGACCAAGTACCTGCACATATTAAAACCGAATACCCGACGTGAACAATATCTAAAGATAAAGAATGTATAACAATTATTTGATAATTTTGAACATGAGCATGCATAGCTGAGCATGATGTGAGAAAAATGATCCTTGGGGGATGAGGATGGATGGCGGCCCGGGAAGGGTGATTGTGTAGGTGACAGGATCATGATCCCATGGCTGAAGACGGATCAAAAAACGGATGCTCAGAGTTCCCAGAATTGATCCTGGAACTTTAGCAAAGGGACTATATATAGTTGTAGGGCCCACAATGCCACCTCATTTGTACTTGCTACTGTAGTGAGTGGATGAGAGGTTTCAAAGAATATTTGGAGATTTCGAGAGATCGAGATAGCCGATTCAGGATCAGGGAGTGCTAGGTTAATGGTCATATCCTCCTACATAGTAATTAGGATTTCTTTTTTGGGCAGGGCTTGTATGGATGGTCATATAGGGGGGTTTTGGGCGGGTGGGCCTCCCAGTGCGCGGGTGATCGAATAATTAGCGTGCACGAGTACGCGGCTGTAATTGGGACAACCATGCACGGAGGTGCCTAAATGGGGAAATTATCCGCGCATTCGATGCATGCCTGTTCAAATCACAGCAGTGCATGCATGCACGACTGTGTTCCTAATAGTTGTGCATGTATGTGCAACTGTGTAGCGAACATGCACGCTAGGATGCATGTATGTGTGTGTGATAGGGGTGCATGCATGCGCCCTTATGTTTCCGAAAATCGCACATGAGTGCACAACTGTGGGATGAACAGGCGTGCATATGTGCGCATCTGTGGGGAAAAAAGCCGTGCCCTTGAGGCAAAGCTGAAGGGTGCAAAAAATTATCTTTTTGGAGATTTTGGTGTTTTTGTGGGTTGTGATGGATGATCAAATATTGTATTTGTGGATGCAGGTGACCAGTTGACGATGCCAGTCCACTGGAGGGAGAGGGACTGGGCGCACCTAAGAGAGGCGGTGAGAGATGAGGAGCCGACTGTATGGGGCCCTTTGGTAGCCTGTGGGTTGCTGAAGTTTTTTGAGTGTTCACTAGTGCGGCCACAGGAGTACCTACTGCAGTTCCTAATTTCGATGTGGAGTCTAGATCTGTAGTGTTTGATTGTACGAGGTGAGCATCTCGCATTCTCTGCGATGGAGGATGTGTATTTTTTGACTGGACTCCCTTTTCGGGGAACCCTGTTACAGGCGGAGCTCGTGTTACCTGGGGATGGACAGTTGGTTGTCTTAGCCCAGACCTATTGTAGCAGAGAGGACTTTATGTCAGGCTCCGTGGTGAGGATAGGGGTGATGGACGCCCTTGTGCATCGGTGCATTGCATCAATGATTGTGAGGGTTTATGGGTCTCTTGCTACTCAGTGGATCAATGGCAGTCAGCTGAGGATCATGCAGAGGACATTGAGCGATGAGCACTTTCCCTGGGGTTGATGCTACATGCCAAGATGGTGGGGAATCTCAACAGGTGTTGGGCTGTAGAATCAGGGGAGTTTTCCTTTGGGTCCATCTTGGTAGCGTGGATTTTGGAGAGGGTGTCGATGTTGTGCCCAAGAGTTTTATTGGATGCACCTGGTGTGCGAGAGCCATGACTGAGGCGGTGGGCGACGATTTTGGTTCGTCTTGGGGGTGGGGAGGGTGGCCATTATTTTACGGCCGAGCTTTCACAAGTGTGTCATCAGATGCCACAGATCATACTCCAGTTCCCCTATAGTGGGGTGGATTTCTGGGATGACCCAGAGATTGTGCTACCCCCTTGAGAGGTGTTCGACCGTAGAGGTATGGTGATATATTTGATGTTTTGATAATTTATCTAGTATAGCATATTCTTTATGTATGGATGGATGCTGATACTATCACTTGGTTGTTGTGTGTGCAGATGTGGGACCTCGTGGGCGGGAGGTTGATATGGTCAGAGCGTCGGCTCGTCAGGAGCCTTTGAGACCACCACGGGAGGAGACACGGGTCGGGGAGAGACGCTGACAGGATGAGGGTGGTGCGAGGCTGGTCGATGATGAGAGAGAAGGCAGGAGACGTCATTTTGATGATCTGGGTGCAGGTCCGTCACATGCTCCTCCGGCAGGGGCCAGGGGAGAGTTCGAGTATTTTCTCTTCTGATTGGAGGAAGTACTACAGGGAGTGCACAAGGGTATGTGGGTGCGTATCCAGGACGAGGGAATCCTGGATCAGTGTGTGGGTCTTCCAGTGGGGTCGTAGACCTTGATCCACAGAGAAACTGTAGTGGGGGCGACTATGATTGGGCGACTACCCCCAGGACCTGAAGGACCCCTAGCTGGTGGGACAGCTCCTCTAGAGAGAGGACCAGGTGGTGGAGCACTAGAGGCACCATGAGTGCCTCTAGTATGTGTAGTGTTGTATTTATATAGGCTTGCGAGCCCATTTTGTATATGGTGTTGTGACACCGATTTTGTACTTATAGGGGTGAGGTGGTTCACCTACCTATGGATATTGTACGTGTACTATTTTTTATAAACATTGATGGCACATTTGATCGATATATATATATATATATATATATATATATATACACATTTTGGGATCCTTGTGATGTTCACATGTGTTGATGTTTGTGTTTATGATGTCTAATTTATACGTTGTGACAAACTTTTGATAGGTTATGTATGTGTAATGGTAACTTGATGTGATAAATTCCAATCTAACACTAGGTTAGCCATATTATCTGCCATTTGATTGCATTGTCTTGGGATATGTGTAAATGTGATTGAATCAAAATGTCGAGATAGAATTCTAACTTGCAGGTATTTGCGGAAGAGGCAAGGATCACAGACACGGTACACATTGTTGAGCTAGAGGACAACGAGTTGGGAATCGAGTACGACGCTAAGGTGACAAATACGATAGTGAGTGGCCTCGGTAAGGAGGCCAATGAAGGATGTGTATTCAGCTTGGTTGTTGGTTGCACAGCCCAGGCATATGCCACTAGAGTGGAGCAGTTCATGTGAGGGGATATAGAGGGCTGAAGCGAGATTCTGTGTCCAATGGCTAGCGCCGTTGGCATAACCGATGTGGTAGGCCATTGGAGGAGGCATCTATCAATAACAAAAATGATAGATTAGATGCAAGGCATGGAGGAAAAAACAATATTAAAAACTCTATGAAAAGTGTACAAAAAGAAAAAGCCTAGTGTAGAATGGCTACGTTCAGGCATAACATTTCTTTAAGTACAACCCGTTGATGGGTTATTTGAGAGGGTGGCCTTCAGGAGAGGCTAGGATGTACACACCTTTAGTGAGGCAATGTTGGATGATGTAAGGTCCATTCCATAATGACTCAAATTTTCCATGTCGAGGGTATCGTGAGCGATATCGTAAGCAGGAGGAGGACGCCTTTGTTGAATGATCGAAGGTTGACATGGTGATCAAAGGTGGCCTTCGACCATTTTTTGGCTGCTTCATTGTTCTATAATGAAGACCGATTATCTTCATCCAGCGACTCTAAGTTCAGCAAACGCTGCTCTATTGGAGCAATGTCGGGTAATAGCTCAATAGCGGTGTGTAAGGTGGGGATTTCGCACTCGATGGGGAGAGTGGCCTCGACCCCATGGACAAGATGAAATGGTGTAAAACCAGTGGCAGTTTTAATTGTCGTGCGATAAGCCCATACTGCGGAAAACAACATATGGTGCCAATTAGTCTTATGTTTTTTAACCGTATGCTGCAACATGGTTTTGAGGACCTTGTTGACCGCCTCTACCTGTCCATTGGACCGAGGGTAGTATGGAGAGGTGAACTCATGGGAGAAGCCTAAAATGGAGGAGATTTCAACGAAAATATCATTCTCAAAGTGTTTCCCGTGATCAGAGACTAACTGTAATGGGACTCCGAAGCAGGATATGACGTGGTTAAAGAAAAAACACGTTGCAGTGTCAGCGGCGTTGTTGAAGGTAGGCATGGCTTCGACCCACTTGGTGAAGTAATCGACTGCAACGATGATGTATTTGTGTCCATTGCTAGATGGAGGGTTTCAAGTCATGAAGTCTATGCCCCATTTGCAAAAGGGGCTGACAGTAATGACTGGGTGGAGAAGAGCGGGTGGTGCTCTTGCTTTGTTGGCATATAGCTGAAATTTGTCACAACGCTTTACAGCATGGATGCAATCGTGAAACAATGTGGGCCAAAAGTAGCATGCTCGAATGATTTTCTGGGCAGTGGACATCCCTGAGCGGTGTCAACTGCAGGCGCCGATGTGGCAGTCATTCAATACTGTATCGGCTTGATTGATAGTCAAACATCGACAAAGTATGGTGTCGACCCCTCATCGATATAAGATATCACTGATAAGGAGGTATCAGGGGGCCTACTGTCGAATACGTCAACGATCGTCTCGGGAAAGGTGATTTCCAAACTACTGTGTTCAGAGGTAAATGAGGAGATCATCATACCAGGGGTCATCCGAGGGGATGTAAAAGAGATATTCGTCGGGGAAGTCTATATTGACGGGATAACTGGTAGTATTGGAAGGAAATGTCGTAATGAGTTCGGCAAGGATGAGGGATTTCTTTCTCTTGGGTGTTGAAAATTCGAGGTTGTACTCCTGAAGGATGAAGATCCATCGGGCAAATTTTCCATTAATTTGTTGGTGACTAAGCAAGTATTGCATGGGGTTAGAATCTGCTACGACCTTGGTGGTTCAAAACATGATGTAATGACATAGTTTCTAGACTGCGAGGACAACTGCAAGGGAGAGCTTCTCTTCATGATTATGTTTCAAGGGTGGTCTTGAATTTTTTTTACTAATGTAGTAAATTACATGCTCATGGTCATCATCCCCTAATTGGACGAGAACTGCTGCTACTGAGACGGATGAGGCTGATAAGTAGAGGATATAGTCGTGGTCATAGTCGGGTGGGCTAATCAATGGGGCATTTGAGAATGCCGCTTTAAGATCATCAAAAGCAGTTTGGGCATG
>JASDQU010243324.1:0-26783 GCA_032191745.1 Picea mariana | reverse complement strand
AAGACAATTGATCGATGGTCACAATCTGGCCCTCATGTGGAAACAACAAGACCTGAAAAACTGTAGCAACCACAGCTTGCATGGAATAAGTCCAACTCCTTCCTAACAAGAGGTTATAGTCGAGGGGTGTGTCGACTACTTCTACCTCGACACACATGGTCTTTCCTCCTAACTGCATGGGAAAAGAAGGAATGATACCATGTGGTCGGAATGAATGACCTTCGAAAGAAGTGAAGAGAGTAGGTGACGGAGACAAAATGGGCTGGCCAATGGCCTTCCAACATGCCAACAACATAATGCATGTTGAGGTGCCCTCATCAACCACTGTGCGGAAGATATTCTAAGTAAAAAATTTCATGGGATGAGACAATACTATCTGAAACGCGACGTGGTAAGGCAGACAAGGTTTTAGTTCGGTTGTATCCAGCATGATTGTACCCGGATTACAAGTCTCGGTAGATCCTAAAGCGGTTAACAAGGCTTTCCTATGGGAAGGGCATCTTTGGAGGACCTCCAAAGTGGACATCGCACAAGGGGTTTGTGATAAATCTTCCACCACAAAGTAGTTCTGGGTGGCCCTTTCGTTTGGTTTATGAGAATCTTTTTTGAACGTGCCTTTGGGGATGTGTGTCATTGTTTCTCCCAACGTCTTCTCAATCTGTAGAGGAAGATATGGGAGTTTGGCTTCTTTTCCCTTCTCAGAAGTGTCTAGTTTACTATAGTCATGCGCTCTAGTTGATATGAAAGCATCACCCTTCACCATATATACATTCGCGGATGTGGGGTTGTTTGAATACGAAGGGGGTCCTTGAATTCCCCATTCTGTGCTTGTAGAGGCTTGAGTTAGATTTTGCCCATGTTGAAATGGATTGGTTAACACAGCAGGTTGTTGTTGTGTCACAAACTTTTGGGCCTCTAGAAACTGGAGACATAGGTGGTTCAGGTGGTCTTCCGCGCACAGGTTGCATGGATACCTCACCTTCTGTTTCTTAGTATTTCCCCCTTCAACATTATCGGTGGGTTTCTTATCCCCCTTACCCTTCTTTCATTGTTTTTTCTTTCCTTCAGGCTCCTGGGTGGCCTTTGGATTAGTCGATTGCACTGTGTGTACATCCGACGTTTTGGTAGGGGGAGTAGCCAAAGAAGTAGTTTGGTTGGTCGTTGAGTGTTTTATAGACAATTGTTAAAACTGATTCATTAGTTTCTCAGCGAGCTTTACTTGTGTTGAACCAACAATACCATCGACATGTGGTCCAGCTCTATGTCTAGTTTTATCAAGTATTGAGCATGGTGCATCTGGTAAGATCTTGTATAATAAACCAGACTGAGAATAGATTAGCTCAAGTTGTTGAGCTCTCATGATGGCGTCTTCTTTGAAAAATACTCCTGATGTTGCGATGTCTTTGGACAACTGTGGAACCAAAGACTTAAGAAACCACTTGAGTAGGAATGTTGGTGGGACTGGTACCTTAATTAAACTCTTTTGGCGTCTCCATTCTTTGATGTGATCAGAGATATGGTCTGCTTTTGTCTGTGAAAAATTGGCTAGCAATTCTGTACCAGCGTTGTATCTCACCGATAATTGGAAATGGTTAAGGAAAGCCATAGCCAATTCGTCGAAGGAAGAGTATATTGAGAGGTCTATCTCAATGTACCATTTCGCGGCACTCCCAATGAGAGTGCGTTGAAACAATTGCAACTGTATGGAGTCATCTTTCAATGAGTTAGATGAACACCAAAGATGAAAGGTAGTCATTGATTTCCTGGATCTTCGCTAGGCTTGGCCTCGAACTTTGGGATGTCTGAAGGAAACTTCGTCGGCATAGGAGGCCAATGCAGATCATGATAGATAGGGTCATTCAACAACCTTGTCAAGTCTGGAAAATGCAAGGTTTCCAAGAAAGGTAGTTTGGGTTGTTGGTGATAACCAGGGAAAAAGGGGCCTGGAGTTTGACTGGCACCAGGTTGCCAGGAAAATTTCATCTGTTGGCCTGGGTTTTGGTAGAAACCATGTCCATGGCCAACGTATGGATTGGGAATGTGAGGAGACATCATCAGATGATTTCCAAAATAGGACATAGACGGTTGGGCATGCATTACATTTGAAGGAATTTGGGGAGGGTTGCTCCATGTTGGTCTCATGGGGATAGGCATAGTAGTTTGTCTAGGGTTCCATTGATTGTGGAAAGAATTACCCTAGATCGTCATTCTAGATGAGGGAATGAATGCCTGCCAAGAATTTCAAGGCCCTGATGCGGAAGAAGTTCCTGTGTGTGCCCCCTGTGCAGGAATAGTACCCTGCATAGGAATAGATTGTCCGAAACCGGGGTTGCCCCCAGTAGGGAAATAAGTTGGTGAGAAGATGTTGTTACCAAACACACCGAATAAAGAAAACGGTGTTGAACCTACCAGCACATTATGTGAAGGTGGTCCTTGACTCCCTACTCCAAATAAACCATTGTGTGCAGACAGCCCGGCGGATGGTTGGTGCGTGCCACCAAGCAAAGGGGACGAAGGAGGTATATGACCTCCTCTGTAAGGGAAAGTGTTAAAAGGAGCAGAAGTTCCCCCCATGTGTCCATGCAGAGGAGAGTTAAAGCTCCCTGCCCCCAGACCTGAAGTTTGTGAAGTGGAGTAGGAAAGTACAGGACTTGTACCTAAACTGGGCATCCTGTATGAGAATGGAGGGCCTGTTGCACTTGGTATGAAAGAGTTTGTGGCCACCGCAAAAGATGGTATCAGACCACTGTGTGAGGTAGATGCAGTCAAGACCATGGTAGCTTAGACTAGTGACAGTGGTTTAGGAGGTGGAAACTCTCTTGTGGTGACATCCGTAGTGGGAATTGAAGAATTCCCAGAAGGAGTAACAACATTTGTTTCCATTGTTGTGTGCGACACTGTCTAGCACTCATAAAATTGAATTGGTACAATGAAGGGTGCCAAGAAATCAGTGGTTGGGGTTTCAACCAGGCTAAGATCTTTCGCTCCAAGGTCCAAAACGGTTGATTCCTCCAGATGTTGGGTGGGCACAATTTCTTGTGACTCGGTCGCTTCAAAAGACCCTTGTTGGTCTAGCTTTCACCTTAATGGTGGCAGGGGTGGCTCTAGTGTAACCGGCGACAGGCCTAGAAGCCTTCATGATCAACAGAGCTCATGATCCTCCACTGTGTGAGAAGATCAAAGACACACTAGGGCGATCTAATCATTCAAAAGCAACACACTAAAAAAAAAGTCCCTATAAGATAAGACAGGCAAACACTAAATTAATTGGAAGAACAGTTACAACAACCAACACTAGAGAAACTTACCGGTTCAGTCTGACCCTGCTCCAGCTATCTTCGGTTCATTCATTCTTAAGACTCCCCACTGTTCATTCATCTTCATTCATTTCCTCTAATCCCTATAATCCATGTAATTCCACCCTTCTTTCTTTCCTTGCCTGCCTGAACTGGTGAGGTCCATGCCTGATATTATTCTGTGACATATAGGTTCCTCCCGTCGACAATCTCTCATGGATTGTTCGTTCGCTTGCGGGTACAAAACGCCTTCCGCTTCTAGGTGTACAGCTTCTAGTGGCTGATCCTGGGAGGTTTGGTCTTCTGAAGTAATACCTAACTAACTCGAAAATGGAAGCACCCTCCGGGTATACCCTACAAAGTGTGGCCCGATGTCTGTCCTAGGTACCGTGGTATACCCCCATAGTCATCTATGTATGTCCCTAAAAAATATAGGCAACTAGGTTGCCAGCGCGTGAACAGTCACTAGGCGGGTACAGTCAAAAGTCGGGTGGACCACAATGAGCAGGGTATTGAACCCAAAACCTATCAAGGGTATCAAAAGAAAGTGGTCTAGACGACAACTGAGGATCTCAAATAGATTCAAGACCCACGAAGCCCCATGGCAAATGCAATCAACAAAATCCCAAAACAAGTCCTCTATATGTGTTCTCCACTATGATTGGTCCAGCTTTGGAGGGGTTATCTCCATTACCTTTCCACATGCAACCTCGTGTTTATCCCCTGTGTTAGAGGGGGGTCCCAGATAAATTTCATGATACTGGACTTAGACACTCCCTAACTCAAACTCCAATGTTTGATTTTAATGGCCTTGAAGAGTTTCCTCTCCAACCTAATCCAAGGCCCTAATCCTGAACTAGTTGGTTAACCCTACAAACATAAAAGTCTAATAAATTTTAGATTTAGTGTTAATTTTATGGCTTGTCTTATGTCAAAGGGTATGAAAGTGAAACTGATGATGTTTGAAAGATGAAAGTAAAAATGAACAAAAATATGGAAACAAAAACTTTTACTTAATGCAAAATTTCAACTTTCCAAAAAAAAAAAAAATTCTAAGATTTTTGAACAGCAAACTCAAAAGATAATTTCACTCGACTACGAGCTACTTATGATCTAAGTAAACTGCAAAGAACTTATGAAAGAAAAGACTTACCCCTGGTTACTAATGCAAAACAACATTTTTTCAACCAAACAAGAAAAATGAAAGATTTTTTTTGTTTTTATTTGAATGCTCACAAAGCAAAAAGGAAAAATACCAACAAGTAAAAACCAATAAAAAATTATGGCCTAATCACAGATTGCAAAGAATCACTTCAAAAAATCACACACTAGCAACTTAAAAAAGGACTCTAAGACTTGTCTAAAAACCCTAAAAGAAAAAAAAATCGATGACAACTTTTAAATGAAAAAGAAAGCTATGGATAAGATCAACCCTAAGCTACTGATTGCTAGGACAGAGATTCAAAAACCTGAGAGGTATAACTCATATAAAGGGAAAGGATGACTGCCTCACCCTCAACAAAAATTGTTCTGCACAAGAACACTACTGACAATTCAACAGCAAGTGTGTGCATGTGGGTTGTGTAGAGCCAGAGAGTGTGTACACGCGTGCTAGCCTTATACAGGCCACGTGTATCTCTAAAACTCTGAAAAAAACAAAAACAGACAATCCAAACTAGGAAGAGACCACTGATATTGAGAACCAAGATCTCTTGAAGGCTTGGACACTCTCTTTAACATAAAAAAGGAAAACAATGTAAGGAAAAAATTTGTAAAACAAACCAATCTGAGATGAGACTGCGAACAACCAAGACTAGAAAGAGTTTAAGAAAACCCCTGAGAATGATTGATTCTAACAGGGAAGAGGATGATTGCCTCCAAACCTTTCTAGAAGCTACACACTACTTCTACTTCCTCAGCTAGCGTTCACATGCAGGCTGTAAGAAAGTAGGGTGCAGGTACACGTGTGCAGACCTTATGCAAGCCGCGTGTACCTTTGTGGGTCTCAAAAAAACACAGTCAAGCAAAAATCAAAGATAGCCGGTATGGAAGACCAGACTCTGTGTCATCTCAGACTTTGCAAAAACTTCAAAAAACAAGATAGAAAACCAGTCTTTTAAAACTACCCAAAAAATAAATTTCCCAGGAACCCTAGAGACTTCCCCAGTATGGTCGCCAATTCTATTGTAAGGTAAATCTCTTTACGGACTAGCAAATAGGGTTATACTTTGCATGCAAATATGACCAAAAGAAATCTACTTTGTACCTTCGTCCCCAGACTTAAACCCATTTCTTTTCAGCAAATACATGGTTAGACCAACATACCTTGTTTCAAACGTTCGATGTCGATCCTTCCTCCCACTTGATCACTTGTGAGTAGTCCTCCTTTCAAAACTGACCTGCATACAAAACAAGCAACAAACTACACATGCATTTTACCTACAGACTAATGGGTTAGAGATTCAAACATATATTTAATGTACTATGAAGAACTCATAAAGTCGGACAGGAAAAGAAATTCTTTATTACTTTGAATGAATCAACTTACAAATGTCGAGACCAGCCACTGCTCCATGAACCTGATCCTGGGCTCTTCTTCAACTGTCCTCCAACTTCTTTTCTTTTTATCTCTTCTTGCACAAGGATGGCTAAAGGGTTGGGACAATGGGAATATGCAATTGGGAAGAGTTTCTTTACTATCTTTTTCCTCTTCCAAATGGGACCCCTACCCCTTCTTTTATAGGCTAGAAGGAGCTAGGTATTTGGACAAACCCTTAGCCATGCATGAACAGGAGTTTTAGTTAACTCACCCAAAGTTGTGTGTTCCATCGTAAACTTTCCTTTTTTTGTGCTTCTGAAGGTCCACGCGGGTTGTAATGGGCCAACTAGCGTGGACACTGTAGATCCACATGGACTGTAGTAGGTCAGCTAGGATGGACTTTTAAAAATGGAGTTTTTTAGAAGAGTTGTTCAGTAGTGGCTTGGCAAAGAAGGGCTATGAGATGGCTTGATGTCAGGTAAGCATGTATGGTGAAAATTAGGGTTATAACAGACGCCGAAAAAGTGCACATGCACCGGATGCACGACTGTGGACGCAAAAAGATGCGCATACCTCAGAACAACGCATTTATGATTTTGTTCGGCCTTCCACCCACTTCTGGTCCATCTCCCAAGTCGATTTGATGCCCAAATCTGAGTTGAATCTGAGTGAGGGGATGGTCAAAGACCTAAGGGTGCCCTAAAGAGCCCCTTATTCACACTAAATACTAGTTGAATAATGCCTCAAATCTTTGTTATAAAAAGAGTCCATGGGTGCACTATATTTCCAAGGAATTCATTTGTATTTTTATCCTGCCTATATTCTCTTGGAGGATCCTCTTTACTCATCAAGAGCATACAAGCACCATCTCATTGAGTTATTCACATCACCTCTTGAGTGAATGTGCTTTGGATTTCTTCACCATTTCCTTCTAGTTTGTTATTTGTAAGAAGAGATCAATCTTTGGGGGTTCAAGAGCCCTCCCTTGGAGGAAGAGGGGACCCATAAGTCTCCCTTTATATTTGGTGTTTTCCCACTAATACAATCCTATCCAATGGTGGCATGAATGTTGTTTATTTTTTATTCTAATATATTTATGCACCTTAGTTTAGTTTCTTTTATTGTTATTAGCTTAGTCGTTTGTTTATTTCTCATGCTTGATGTTTCTAACTCTTGCATTCACTGTTGTCTTGTCTAGCTAACCCAACTGGACTTGTAAGCGTCCTTATTTTTCTCATTTAGGTGACGAAAGGGACGCAACACCAGGCTGCAAGCACCTAAGCGTTGGAGCCACCCATAAGAACTATCTTGGGTGAGATTGCACAACACATTTTGTGCATTGTGTTGCCTTCCGGTTTACCAAGAGGGTCGATAGTCTTAGAGGGGTTTTATTGAAAACCATAGCATACCTAAACTTGGGTCATCCCCAGAATGGTAGCACAAAGGGTGTAAGTAACCAACACTTATCCCCACTTCATCATTTATCTGTCTTTCTCCAAGAGTCCTAATGTATCATCATACGTGTCTCTAATTATTTCTTGTTCTCCTTCTATATGTTGGTCACTACCAAAGGCCTTGGTTCCGAATACCTTACTTGTTATCTTCTTTCAAGGTGACATACTTGAACCTACAAGGAAATATGAGCTCGGTGCATATATTAAAATTACACATGATATAAAATTGAATACATCTTAAGGATTTGACTACCAGAAAACTCATTGGGGTTGTCATTGGGTAGAGATTCATCATATGAGGATGATAAAGTGATGGCAAGCATGCTTGGGCAACTTGGTGAAATTTTGAGAAAGAACGAGGGAAGAATGTGCTTATAAGGAAAAATCGGACGTTTAAAGATTAATTCCTTCGATGCAAATTGAAGGAGTTGATAACAAGTTGTCTAATGAGTGTCAGACGAGTTAGTGTCAAAGTCTTCGATTTTGTTTTAGGGAAGTTCATGCTAAGGCTTATGATCAAGGTTAAGAGTTGATTAAAAAAACTTTGATCGGCATAGTTTAGGACAACTCAGACAACTGCTTTGATGTGAATCAGAGGAGTTAACCTCAACTTCTTCGATAACACATCGAAGGAAGTTATGTTCAGAACTCCCAAAATATAGAGAAATGACGAAGTTACTTAGAACTCCTCCAATCATATCAGAGGAATTAACAAGAAATATTATGATATGATCAAAAGAGTTAATATTAAGTGGCCCGATTAAGAAATGAATGGTCGAAGAGGTTGTTTAGAACTCCTTCGATCATATCATAGGATTTCACGTGAACTCCTTCGATATGATCAGAGGAGTTTCTATGAAGTGATCCATGAGACTAGGGGGAAAACAAAGGTTGTGGTTCTGATAGGTGATCTCGTCAAGGATTACTAGATGAAAAGGGAGGGGTGATCTCGAATAAGTGTAATGCCAAGATTTTCTGGATTCTTTGACCATGATTTCAAGACAACCTAAGGTTAGTCATGAGGTTGTTCAAACAAACCTGGTGTTTGCTAGGTTAGAAAGGTGCATGAAGACCCTAACATTGTGAAGGAAAGGAGGGGTTTAAAAGTAGAAATTTGGCGTTGGTTTGCAGGGGCGATAGGAGGTAGAAGCGAAAACAAAATGGTAGTGCAACAGTCTAGAGTAGAGTTGTGAAGAAATGGAAATAAAATAGAAAACCCTACCCTAGAAAAAGAGGACAAATTATCAGATTTTACCTTGCCACGTGGTCAAATTTTAAAGGATACAAGTGCAAAGGTAGGGGCTTAGTGCTTTCTCCGTCTAGATAGATCTCTTCTCACCTCGACAGCTTAGCAGGATAATGAAAAGTTTGAGTTGTTAGGTAAATATATAGATCAGAAAATTTCACATTTAATGCAAGGTTGGCATGATATTAATGATCGAAGGACTTGGGATTAAGTCCTCTGATGAACATCGAATAAATTAGTGGGAATTCCTTCGATGTTCATCAGAGAACTTACCCCAAAGTCCTCTGATCGCATCGGCAAACTTGGAGGAAACTCCTCCAATGGACATCGAAGGAGTTTGAGCCAACTCCTTTGATTTCATCAAAGATGTTGGAGGAAACTTGCACGATAAATAAGTTTTATCATAGGGAGAGAGGGGAACTCCTTTGATGTACATCGGAGGAGTTGGAGAAACTTTGTCGATTTCTCCCAAACTTTCCCAAAAATGATTTTTTTGAGTACTCCCCTTTTGTTAGTGTTTTCTTAAGGTAAGTGGGACTTCCTGAAAAGGATTAAGGTAAAGAGAGAGGTTGATGGAAGGCTCTTTCAAAACATATAAAATTAGGGGCTCCATTTTCTCGAAAGGGAAATTGCAATAGAATGAAGGAAAATGGAGGTTGTAGTGCATGTCACAACATGTCCTTATACAATTCTCAAGTGAGTGGGGCATGTGGAATACCATCTAGCTCTACCTAGTCATTCTAAGCTCCATACTATTTTTCATGTCTTGTGTTTAAATAAAGTGATTGGAACTAAGTGCCAAATGCAAACCAATCTCCCTGAATTGGATGAAGAATGTTCCCTTTGGTTTCAACCACAAGCCATATTGGACCAGCAAGAGTGTCGTCTCTGTCAGTACACCATCTAGGAAGTGTTAGTTCAGTGGAAATATACAACTCCAGAAAATGCCACCTGGGAGACGACCACCATTTTGCAAAAAATTTCTCATCTCAAGCCTTGAGGACAAGGTTATTCTTCAAGGGGGAGGGCATGCTAGGGACCTAACCTCCCTAACTCCTCACGTAGGTAGAATAATATATTTTCCATGTAATAAAGGTTGACATTAGTTAATAAGGCCTATTAAATAAATGTAAACAAGTCAATGTAAGAAGACCTAATAGAAGCTTTCGCTTCTAGAAAGATCTTCCTCTGGAATGTTCTTTAGAAGATAGAATTAGTATAAATAATATTTGGAGGCATGAGAAATATTTGTCTTGAGAGTTATTTTAATAGATTGTTTCTCTGATGGAGGTTGCCCCCTCATAGAGGAAAGTGAACATTTATTTCTATCAATGAAGGTATCATTTTTTGTTGTGGTTCTCTACATTTTCTTGTTTTGCTAGTATTTTTCTGCATTATTTTTGTTTTCTCATTAATATAATAGAACTAGTACCTAACATAAAAACTCTTCAAAAAGGTACATTCTAGCACTATCGCCTAGTTCCATGATATTCAATCTTTTCAAACCCCTTCTCAACCCATTCATCCCAACATACAATTCATATTATCCAAACACCAATTAGTTTTTGAAACCCCCAAGGCCTCCCACCCTCTTGTGGTTCCCATGATCATTCCATTCCATTCATACTTGGTAGCCTCACACCTAATGTTTGCCCTTATCACCACCTATTTTCTTAGAAAAATGAAATTGAAAAGATTGCTCAAAAATCGTTAGTTGCAGGTGTCATCTACCTTAGTAATAGTCCTTACATACCCTGTTGTCATGGTACTCAAGAAAGAAGGCACTTGACACATGTGTCCTAATTTTCATGCTCTCAACAAGCTCACCATCAAGGATAAGTTTCCCATTCTGGTCATTGATGATCTTCTGGATGAACTTAAAGGTGCCCAAGTTTTTACCAAACTTGATATTCATTTAGGCTATCACCAAATTCATATGGAAGAGATTGATATTCCCAAAATTGTTTTTCACACTTATAAAGGCCATTATGAGTTCTTGGTGATTCCCTTTGGCCTTTGTAATGCACCCTCCACCTTCTAGAGTCTCATGAATCATATATTTCAACCCTTTCTACATAATTTTGTCCTTGTATTTTTTTATGGCATCCTAATCTCCAACAAAACATGGCATTCCCATGCTACCCATGTAGACTAGGTCTTAGAAATCCTTTCTCATCATCAACTATTTCTCAAGAGGTACAAATGTTCCTTTGGCATTTTTGAAATTGAATATTTGGGCCATATTGTTAGTAAGGATGGTGTATAAGTGTACCCAAAGAAAATTGAAGCAATGAAGGATTGGCCCCGTCCTATGACTCTTAAAAGTTTATGAGGTTTCCTTTGTTTAACAAGGTATTATACAAAGTTTGTTTAGAACTACGGAAAAATTGTGGCTCCCCTCACTATCTTACTTAAGAAAAATTATTTCTCTTACAATGTAGTTGTAGATCAAGCCTTCTGGGATTTGAAAGATGCTACGTGTACAACCCTAGTACTTGCTCTACTTGACTTCACTAAGACTTTTGTTTTGGAATGTGATGCCTTGGGAAAAGGTATAGGTGAATTTATCATGCAACAAGGTATACCATTGGCCTTTACCAGTAAACAACTTTGTGACCAACACTTGGGAAAGTCCACCTATGAAAAATAAATGTTGGTCATGTTTCACTTTGTGGGTATCTAGCATCCTTACTTTCCTGGGCATCATTTCTATATTAAAATTGATCATCATAGCCTCAAATACTTTTTGGAGAAAAGGATTTCATCACTAGAACAATAGAAATGGGTTACCAAACTGTTAGGCTATGATTATGAGATGTATAAGAAAGGAAAGAATAATGTGGTAGTTGATTCTCTCTCTAGAAAATACGTGTTGGGTATGTGTTATATTCTTTGCCTCGGGAAATGTGTCACATTTTTGGGTGGTTTTTCAGAACATGGTTTTTGCCGATGGTTTTCTATTTATGGTTAAGGAATTAGGGTTGTTGATTAATCCAGTTCATTGGGTTAGGGTTTTGGATTCCGCTGGATCTTATATGTATATTGTATTGTAAACAATGTAACACTATGAATGAATATAGAATATGTTGGTTCTCCCGGTTTGGGTTTCCAGGGGAAAAATCTTTGTGTAATGTTTGTATTTTCCATTGTATTTTTTCTGTTCTTTTACTGAAAATCTGTTTGCAGTAAATATTGTACAAGGTTAAAATCTACAATATGAAGAGGAAGGGTCCCTGTTTTCACTCTCCTTCATTGTAGTTGATTGGGTGAATGAAATCTACAATGAATAGTTCACCAATCCCAATATTTCTAGCCTGATCCAACAACTTCAACATGATTCCAATGCATCTCTCAACTATAGTTGGCACAATGATGAGCTCTACTATAAAGGGAATTTGTATTTGATCAAGAAATATAATTTTAAATCCATTGTGCTATCTAAATCCATGCATCACCAACAACATGTCACTCTGAATTTCATAAAACATATGAACATATCAAATGTTCCTTCTTTTGGAAATGCATGAAAAATCACATCCGCACTTTTGTGGTTGAATGCAATATTTTCAATGAAACAATGGAGCAACACTGAAGACCCCAAGTGCACTACAACCTTTATCTATTCTACCTACTACATGGACTAACATTTCTATGGACTTCATAGTGGGGTTGCCCAAATTTAGCAATAAATCAATTATTATGGTTGTGATTGATTGAATTTCCAAATATGCTCATTTGTGTGCCCTTCAAAACCCCTTTAAAGCTTCCATGGTTTCTCAAGTATTCAAGGATAATATCTTCAAACTACGTGGGATGCCACAATATATTGTCACAAATCATGATCCCACTCTCACTAGTAACTTCTAGCAATAATTGTTCAGGCCACAATGCACCTAATCTAATCTTGGCACTTCCTATCACCCCTAGACTAATAGTCAGACGGAATTTGTCCACAAGTGTTTGGAAGCATATTTTAGGTGTTTCACTTCATAACATTAGTCTCAATGGGTCCAATGGTTACCCCTAGATGAATGGTGGTACAATACAACTTATCATGGTGTCATTCGTATGACCCCATTTGACGCAATTTATGGCCCAAACCCCCCATCTATATTATCTTACCTACCAAATGTCTCCAAGGTACAAGAGGTTGTAGAAATTTTCAATACAAATTATGTGTTGCATGGATTCTCTTGATCTAACAATTATATACCATTGTTAAATACAGAATCACTTCTACTAATATTCTTGTGGAATTTAAAAACACGATCGCCAATTGCAATATCAAGAAGAAAGATTAATCGCACATAACACAGGTGTTTTTCTGGGAAAGCATAAAGATAAAAACCCCACTATCATATATTATGTATATCATGGATCATGAAACAATATCATACAAAACTCTAATCCAAGATCTCTCAGTACAATACAATCGTCTCACACTGTCATACAAAAATCAGCAAATACATGTGCCAGTTCTCTGCCTCCAGACAGTCTGCCTCCTCTACGCAATTCTTGCTAATGGAAAACCTACAAATGAATTCGAATTCCTCTTTCCTAGGCTGCGCATTATTGATGGGCACATCCACTGTGTTTGTGATTGCATCAGTGCACTTGACTGAAATCACAATTGATAGCCAAACTGTCCCTTTCACCTGTTATTTCAACTGGGTCTCCTCTGGATCTGACATGCATGTAGTTAACAGTGGTAAATGTTCAGTTGCATGTGAGATCACTGATTTTGAATTAATTAATAATTAATTCACTGAACTCTCACTAGTGTAAGTTTAGTTACAACTAGTAGAACTGAGCTTAACTCACTTAACTGAGTTAAACTACTTTGCAACTCACATAACTACACTTATAATTATGTTACAACTCCAAATCACTGAGTTATAACTAATTCAAATTTCTTGTCCCACCAGTCAACCTTTTAATTCAAATTTCCTATAGTTAACTGATTTTCCATTTCAGTTAATTATTTCAAGTAATTATGAGATAATAGATTAATATTTATTGTCCAATTTATTTCAGGGAAAAATAAATTAGACACACATTTCTTGTTGGCTTTTCAACACTCCCTCTCAACAAGAAAGGGATTATCCTTCACCCCAATCCTATCTCTATGGTATTCAAATTTGCTCCTGGTGAGCGCCTTCGTTAGAATGTCTGCATCTTAATCTTCCGTAGGAATTTATTGAAGCAACATGATCTTCCACTGCACACAATCTCTGAGATGATGATACCAGATATCTGTATGCTTAGATCTATCATGAAACATAGGATTAATCGAGAGTTTAATGCCACTCTGATTATCAGAATGAATCATTGTTGGATCTAAATGAGAACCAAACAAACCAACCAAGATCTTTCTCATCCATATAGCCTCACATGTAGCTTGACTCGCTACCATGTATTATGCTTCCATTGAACTGAGTGCCACGGATCTCTGTTTCCTGTTGTACCAAGAAACAGCCATAGATCTGATACTAAAGATCCCCCCTGATGTGCTCTTTTTGTCCATTAGGTTGCCCACCCGATCTGCATCCGTGAATCCATGCAACTTCACCTCATCCATCTGTTTGTACCATAATCCATACTCATATGTGCCCCTCGGGTATCTCAAGACATGATTACCCACCTTCCAAAAGAGCTTGGTAGGCTTAACCATAGCTTGACTCAGCTGGTTAACCGCATAGCAAATGTTTAGTCTCTTTTTCACTAGATACATTAGCAAACCCACTAATTGTCGATAAATAGTATCATCCACTACCTTTCTAGAAGTAGCATTCTCTTTCCTCCAATTTCCTAGAAGAGGAGTATCCATGGGTTTACATCCCTCCATGTGAAACTTACTCAGTATCTCCCTTGCATACTTGCCTTGAGACACAAAAATTTTGCCATCTCATTGCCATATTTCCAATCCAAGGAAATAGTGAAGAAGGCCCAAATCCTTCATCTCGAACTCCTTTGCAAGGTCCTCCTTGCATGAGTGTATCAGTTGCTCATCACTAGTCAGTATTAAATCATCAACATTAAGAACTATGATTAAAAGCTTACCCTCCACCACAATTTGGTATAGGTTTTCATCCACTTCACTTTTGGTGAAGCCCAGTCCAGTGAAATAGCTGTCTATCTGAGCGTACCAAGCTTGGGGTGCTTGCTTCAGCCCATACAATGCTCTTTTGAGTTGGCACACATGTGACTCATTGTTGAAGATCTCAAATCCTTCAGGCTTCTCTATGTACACTTCTTCCCCAATGATCCCATTGAGAAACATAGTTTTTACATCCATCTAATAAATGTGCCCTGCATGAGTGGCTTCCTCCACTCCATGAACCTCCTCATGTGGTTGATCCACATCTTGAGACTCATCTTTGGGAACTAACAGTTCCTCCTTTGCATGCAAGTCTAGCACCCTCTCAAGTGATAGCTGCATGGCTTTCCCCTCATCGAATTTTATATCTCGTCACATAACAGTCATATTACTATTAGGCAAATACACACAATAATTATGGGGTGTATGTGTGTACCCTAAAAAAATCCAAACTTTAGCAGTCGGTTCCAGCTTCTTCCTGGCATCCTTGGTCACATGCACATAAACAGATGAGCCAAAAATCTTATAATGAGAAACATCGGGTTTCTTACTAGTGAAAGCTTCTTCAAGTGTACTCATGCCAAGTACTCTATGAGAACAACGGTTTTGCACATAAACCATAGTGTTTCATGCTTCCTCCCACAAATGCATTGGTAGGACCTGATCATGCAACATTGCTCATGCTGCACCCATGATCGTTATGTTCTTCCTCTCCACGACCCCATTTTGATGTGGGTTATGAGGTGCTATGAGTTCTCTTCTAATTCCTTCTTTTCTGCAGAAGTATTTGAATTCATTAGAGATGTATTATCCATCATTATCGCTCCTCAGATCTTTCACTTGCTTCCCCGACTCTTTCTCCACCAATGCTTTAAACTCACAGAAATTTGAGAATGTTTGATCCTTCTTCTGCATGAAGAAGATCCAGCATTTACGAGAAAAATCATCAACAAAAATAACATAATACTTATGTTTTGTTGTTGAAGCAACCGAGAATGGTCCACACATGTCTGTGTGAAATCTCTCCAGGATCATTGAGGCATGGTTATCCTTTTCATGAAAGGTGGACTTTACATACTTCCCCATGGTGAAACCCTTGCACTGATCTAATTGAGCAAGTGTTCCCATTGGAAGTCCATTAGATATTTGTTGCATGATCTTCAAGGCTCCATGATGAAGATGGCCTAATCGCCTGTGCCATAATTCACCCTCATTCCGGATCAACACTTTTTCTACCTTTCCCATCATGGCAGCGCAGCCATATACCTCCATCTTGTAGAGATTCTTAACTCAAATCCCTATCTTCTTGACTTGACCCATTGTTTTATGTCACAGGAAAGCTTTTCCATCACTGAAAACAACGTCATAGCCTCTGTCCTCCAACATTGTGATTGAGACCGGGTTTTTCTTCAAACCTGGAACATGCATAACATATTTTAATTGAAATGGTTTACCTTACTCCCTCTGAAAGGTAATGGAACCAATGTCATTCGCACTGTATCATCCATCATCGCCCATCTCTATATGCATTTTGATATCTTTCTCCTCCAAGTCACTGAAAAGGTCCTTATCCCCTTTCATGTGGAGGGAAGCGCCACTATCCAAATACCACATCGATCCCAATGCACTTGAATCCATGCATGCGATCAAAGAGAAGTCAAGTTCAAATTGTGAGGCAAGGGCCTCACCAACTGCAGCTCCAGCAATCTTCTTGTTCTTCTTCTTCTGCGGACAATTAGTAGCGAGATGCCCATGTTTGTGACAATGAAAACACTTCACTTTAGAAAAATCTAGCTTCTTTACTTTAGACTTGGATTTTGAATGGAATTTATTCCCCTTCCCTTTCCTTGCCTTGGTAGCCAAATAACAATCCTCTTCATCATCATGCTTTGATGAAGAGCCATCTATGGTGTTCCGCTTGAACTCTCCCTACACTAGATCAGACCATAGTCGTTTCCAATCTAGAAATTTTTCCCTTCCATTGACAGAGTCTTGATAACTGTGCCAACTCTTGGGAAGTCCTAGGAGTGCCAAGCTCACCAAATCATCATCAATGACTATTATTCCCACACTCCCCAGCTCATCACGACATTGGACAAACTTCGTGAGATATTTTGGAATGGAGTCACCCTTCTCCATCTTGATCTTCATTAGTTTATCTTTGAGCGCCAATTTTCTATGGTCGTTGTTGTTTTGGAATAGATCCGTCAAAGTCTTCCACATTTCATGTGGTGTTTCTTTCCCATGGAGGCTTGAGACAATGTGGTCTCGTACTCCCTCCAATAGGATCCTCCTCACCTTTGCAACTTTCTTTTTCCATGCATCAAGATTTGCAGCATCTGGCTTACAAACATCTTTGTTTAAAATGCCAATGAATTCCTTCAAGCCATTGTATTCGAGTACTGCCTCCATCCTGTCCTTCCAAGAAATGTANTCCATTTCGATCTTGAATCAGCTATAGCACCAAGAAAGTATTTCTACAAATTCGAATTTTATCCAATCACAAACTCAGCTTCTGCAATCTTCTACTATCTGATACCATGTAGAAATTTTAATACAAATTATGTATTTCCCAGATTCTCCTGATCTAACAATTGTATGCCACTATTAAATACAATATCACTTCTACTAATATTCTTGCAGAATTTAAAAACACGATCACCAATTTCAATATCAAGAAGAAAGATCAATCACACATAACATGGGTGTTTTTCCGGGAAAGCATAAAGATAAAAACCCCACTATCATATATTATGTATATCATGGACCATGAAACAATCTCATACAAAAATCTAATCCAAGAGCTATCAGTACAATACAATCGTCTCACACTGTCATACAAAAATCAACAAATACATGTGTCAATTCTTTGCCTCCAGACAACCTGCCTCCTCTACGCAATCCCTGCTAATGGAAAACCTACAAATGAATTCGAATTCCTCTTGCCTAGGCCGCGCATTTATCATGGGAACATCCAATATGTGTGTGATTGCATCAGTGCACTTGACTGAAATCACAACTGATAGCCAAACTGTCCCTTTCACCTGTTATCTCAACTGGGTCTCCACTGGATCTGACATGCATGTAGTTAACAGTGGTAAATCTTCAGCTACATGTGAGATCACTGATTGTGAATTAATTAATAATTAATTCACTGAACTCTCACTAGTGTAAGTTCAGTTACAACTAGTACAATTGAGCCTAACTCACTTAACTGAGTTAAACTACTTTACAACTCACATAACTACACTTATAATTCTATTACAACTCCAAATCACTCAGTTGTAACTAATTCGAATTTCATGTCCCACCAGTCAACCTTTTAACTCGAATTTCCTATAGTTAACTGATTTTCCATTTTAGCTAATTATTTCAAGTAATTATGAGATAATAGATTAATATTTATTGTCCAATTTATTTAAGGGAAAAATAAATTAGACACACATTTCTTGTTGACTTTTCAACAGAGGTCAACAAAACCCTTACATATCAAGCTAAGATTCTCTGCACTCTCAAAGATAATCTAGTCATGGTTCAGAATCAAATGAAGAAATAGGTTGATCTACATCGCTCTGAACGCCATTTTGAAGAGAGGGATCAATCCTTCCTTTGTCTACAATCATATAATCATATTTACCTCAAAGAAGACCACCACCAGAAGCTTGCTCCAAATTTTGATGGCCCCTATATGATCCTCAAGT
The DNA here is from genome assembly GCA_032191745.1 of Picea mariana. Taxonomy (NCBI): domain Eukaryota; kingdom Viridiplantae; phylum Streptophyta; class Pinopsida; order Pinales; family Pinaceae; genus Picea; species Picea mariana. Next base: position 8,450 of record JASDQU010243324.1, on the reverse strand, counting down.
GTATCAGGCCAGTGGCTTACAAATTAGCACTTCCCAACCACTCTAAGATCCATCCATTATTTCGTGTCTCTTGCTTAAAGAAAGTGCTTGGATCCAATTTCTAGTTTCAAATTAATCTAATTGAATTGGATGAAGAATGTTCCATTTGGTTGCAACTAGAAGTTGTCCTTGAAAAATGAGAGTCTCATCTATGCCCACGCATTCGGGAAGCTTTAATACAATGGAAGAATACATATCCAGAGGATGCCACATGGGAACCAACAACCATTATGTAGCACTTTCCACGTCTCAAGCCTTGTGGACAGGGTTGCTTTCTTGGGGGGGGATGTTAGGGTCCTAACCTCCCTAACCCCCTAAGTAGATAAAATACCATGTATTTATATGTATGGATGCCATCATTAGTAAATAAGGCCTATGTAGTAGTGTGAACATAATTATTGTAAGAAGGATTACTAGAAGGTTTTTCCTACTAGAAAATTCCTTCTCTAGAATGTTCTTAGGGGATAGAAAGTACTATATAAATATGTAGAAGCATTGGAAAATGTGTCTTGGAAATCATTCGTAATCTAAGATCTACTCTATTGGAGGTTGACCCCTCTAAGAGGCAAGTGAACATTGCTTCCATATCAATAAAGGTATAATATTTTGGTTCATATTATCCATTTTGCATGCAATTATATTTCCTTTTGCAATATATTTGTGATTTATGCTCTGAATATTTCTATTTGGCACATCACACAATAACATTATGAAGAAAACCTTCCATGCATGCAATTCATTGTATTCAAATTTCTATTTCACAACATAGTGTTGGTTGTGTTGTAACATAAGTTGTAACACATTGTTGGACAACAATATGGTTTTCTTGATTTTGTTTAGTCCACTATATCGAATTGGGTGCGCATATGTCATTCCTCATTCACGGGTAAGTTTCGGTGCCATGGTTTCATTGCTATTCCTTATTTGATGTTTACTATTTCCATCTTGCAAGCAAGAATTTTCAATACTAGGAATCCTTGGGTCAAAATCCTCTTGCAGAACATCTTTCTGTGTGCCCGCTACAACCAGAGAAATATTCATTTGTTGTTGTCTTGTCCTTCTTCTTGAACATCAATGTTCTATACAAAACCCACCTATGTCGTAGCCAAAGTGACATATAAAAAAGAAAATTGAATTTTTCTCCTAATTTTTCCTGGTCCTGAAAACCATACGTTTGGTACAATTTCCCTGTTTTTTCCCTTCCAAAATGCCATGTTCCCCTTTGAATGTCGATGATGGAAATAGAACCCACATCTATTGCAGCTACAGTGAAATATAAAAAAGGAAATCGAATGTTCTCCTCATATTTTCTGTTCCTAGAAACCATATGTTTGGTGCATTTTTTCCAGCATGTTCCCTTCCAATCACATATGCCAACTTCCACATCTTGGATATCATGCCATAGCTCTTTCAAAAATATCAATGCAAAGGGATTTAGAAAACGAATTCAGAGTTGTAATTGTGGAGCAAGCATCTATCAGGACCTTGTCACGGGGCATGCTTTTATTCTCTGAATCAAAAACCTCCTCCACCTGTTGGTTTTATGTTTTCCTTTATGTCTTGCAAAGCATCTTCTGCCACTGAAACGCTTATAGGATGCACGCATGGAATAGATTCAAAAATGATATGCCTTGAATACTCGTTCTTTGTGCTGAGAAAATTTATAGTGTTATTTCATTTGTGTTGTCTCTTCTGTTTGGTTCATTGTTCATTGTATGTTTGTTTGTTTTTCACATGTTGTAGCGACTAGGGGGATTGAATTTGACAGGAAGAAGGTTGAAGGATAGATAGCAGAATTGGTGTGTAGTTCTGCACTTATAGTTTTTTTTTTCTTTTTTCTCTATTTGTATATTATCTTAATATAGCTAAGAAACATCTTGAAAATCACAACTTAAGAGATGAAGCAAGTAATAGATGTTGATTCCTATGAAATAGATACAGACTCCATTGTACATGGTAGTATTGACCAGGTATTGCATAGCAATGCGATTTTTAGATTGGATGCATTCGTGTATACTGTAGGATATTGCCTCTTTGATGCATTTCAAGTTCTATTGGATTTCATTTATTCCTCGACTGACCTGCGCAATGGATTGATATATTATTTCTTGGGTTGTTTATAAAATGGCGACGTTGAGGCATTGGATTCGTATCAATACGAATTGGCATCTGATTTTTTTTTCCAGTTGCATGGAATACATGATGTCACTATGTATTTTTCAAAGATGTGGTTGTCTACATCTGCAATTATGCCTGAAGAAGAGAGGGGAACTTTGGAAGATACATTTTGTATACGGTGGTTGTCCAAGTGCCTGAATATATCAATTGGAATATGGTCATTGACAAGAAAAACAAGATATCTACTATTCAACAAAACTACATCTAGCGATCCATATTGCATCTTGTTCCATGATGCCAATCCTGTTAGTGGTAATTATGAATCATTACTCTATATAAAAATTTCCATATGCAATCTTGGAGGACCACATATTTACTTGTCCCTCATTTGAAAAGACCTTGAATCGCATTGGAAATGAATTATGCATCATATACACTCCCATGGCCTGCACATAGAGACAACTATTGCATCTAGTTGTGGATATAGTCTGTTCAATGCAATTTGCTATTTGGTAGCAACAGAGTTTGACGTGCAATTGTTGCGTCTTTACACTGTACAATCCTTTTGCAATGCAATTATAGGCGGCAGACAACAGGATTTTGGTTGCTTGCATCAACACCTTTTACCATATCTCCTAGAAAGTATGCCAACAATTGGAAGTTGGAAACAATAACTTGTAAACATGGCACTGCCATATGAGAAAGGAAATGTAGAGGGTGGAAGATTATGTTTGCAATGGCTATCTATCATATTCAGAGTAAATATCTAGGTCTGGTTAGCCTTGTCATATGGTATTTTCCATTCCTACTATATTGATTCAAACTACGATCAAACAATTGACATCATCTTGTTGAAAAAAGATATGCCACATATCCATTATCAACCTTTGATGACAAATACTACTAGTTCAGGGTTCACTATCCATGCCACCCAAATCGCATCGAATCTGCATAAGCGTTGCATGTTATTTAATGAGAATGAAACTCGTCCCAGTTGTGATGAGGCCATACAGAGCTTAAACTAAAAATTTAGACTAACTTATCACAACTTGAAAAAGATCATACATGAGAGGAAAAAATACTACCAGTTCAAGATCCAGTGTCCATGCCACCCAAACCACATCGAATCTATAGAAGTGTCGCATGTTATTTAATTAGAATGAAACTCATCCCAGATGTCATGAGTTCATCTAGACCTTGAAAAAAAATCATAGAATAACTTATCACAACTTGAAAAAGATCATACATGAGAGAAAAAATACATTGGTACACTTCCTTCTAGACAGAAACTCACATATCACAACCTAAAAGAAATTGTCCATGCACAACACAATCGCATTTTCTGCTGAACACGAGCATCACATGTCGAATGACAAAGAACATCATAGTTTTCTTCATCGATATGGTGAGGATGCAATGCTCATAATAAATGTCGATTCCACCACCAACATGGCTTGTCAACAAGTGAAGCTAGTTTCCAGTGGCAAGCATAAGTTAATCTACCGCATCTTGAAAAAACATATGCGTGAGAGAAATAGGTATGGCCACATATCCCATAATGGTCATGGTACTAACCGAGAGGGAAAAATTGCATTTCATGGGCTAGAGCCAACACCATTCACTGCTAGCAATGAAAACCATCAAACACTTTCTACACATACTTGTCTAGGGAAGAAAGATGAAAAATAGATCTATATGAAACAAATTAAAGACACTCCTACCATTGCATGTCCAATTTGCGATCAATTGAATTTCACAAAAAACACTAAGTCTTTCATGCCTGATTTGGAAGCAGAATACCTTGGCTTGACACTAAATGATAGAACATTTTCCATTGGCAATATTTGTCTTCCACGCAAACGATCACTTGAAAATGGAAAACTACCACACTTTACAATGCCTGACCAAATAAAACGTAATACACCACTACCATATGTAAGTACACTTACAAAACTTGAAGAGAGACTTGTGTCTCTACTAATTGCATTTGCACAAATCAGACCCTGGGGCTATAAATGACCCCAAATAGGCTTAACAGGGTCAATTATTAATGTGCATGTCCAACTAGATGTTGTACAAAAAGCCTTGCCAAAATTCATTAGTGATACAATGACAATTGTTGTAGCTCTCAAAATACGTTTTCAATACAAGAATGCATACCAGACAGGTAAAGTGTGTGTGCATGTTGTCATGAAAGCATTAAAAGAATTATGTTCTAGGGACCTGTACAAAGCACAGAACATTTGTATAAATGAGAACTGGAACAATGTTCTTGGAGACGCAGATGACAGCTCTACACGGAATCTCAAGACTACTAGTGAATTTGATACAAACGATCAATCAAAGAATGAAATACCTGATGAAAAATTGATACATGGATTCACTGACTCACAGCGCATTTGTGACTTGCAAGACAAGATTGTCGAAATTGCACCTGTTGAGGGGTAACGTCCACTTCGAATATTCAAGGAAAAAAGTGTCAAGGAAATGAACTTCCCAACACTGTTCTATGGAGATCCACATCCCAGTGACATTATAGAATGATTTAGCTACCATAAAATAGTTCGATGGGAACTGCTACATTCAAGCGGTGACTTCTCCTATCACATAACAAAAAAAAAATTCAAAACAATGTGCATAATAATTGATCAAGTGTTGTCTTGCATGTGGGTGCAAATAAGAAAATGCAAGCTACAAGGAAGAAATTTGTTGGCCAAAGATGTCAAGTACAAAGAAAACCTAGAAAAAATCTTGAAATCTGATATTGGATACATAGATTTCAAAAACATTCGCATCTCTCCTGACTATTTGCAACAAAACAAAAAATTGTTTTTACAATGATCCAACAATTGGGACCGCCAACATTTTTCATCACTTTTACAAGTGCAAAGCATCATTGGGATCTGTTGGTGGCTACGGTGTCTGCATTGTATAGGAACAGGAAAAGGAAAAAACAAATTGATACATTGGAAAATGGTGACATTGACTACCTCATAAGAAAAGACCCAGTGACATGTACTCGCTACTATAGACATAGAATAAATGCTTTGAGGCAATTGATATGCCATGATGAAAAAAAATTTGGAAAAATATTGGACTACTTTTTTGTGATTGGGTTCCAGAATAGGGGGAGTGAGCATGACCACGCATTGTTGTGGATAGAGGGTGCACCGGTCTATGAAAATGACAACAACTCAAAAATTGAGCAATTTGTGGAAAAATACATAACATGCAACACAGATCATTCAGATCCAGAACTTTCCAAAGTTCATAGACATTATCATACAAGAAGCTGTAAAAAATGAAAAACATTCACATTGCAGATACAACTTCCCAGTGCCGCCAATGAGAACAACAAGAATCATAGAGCCACTTAGTTTAAAGGACAATGTTGTCATTGAGAAATCTAAATCCTTGTTCGCATTTCTAGAACAACAAGACTTTGATGATTTAATGAGCTTCAAGGACTTCTTGAGAGAGATGAATCTAACAGAAGATGAGTACATCCAAGCCATACAATGTACACTTAAACAACCAAAAATTTTCCTTAAACGGAAACTTTCCCATTTTTGGAACAACGGTTTCTCCAAGGACATGCCAATTATGTGGAATGAAAATATAGATGCACAGTATGTCCTCAATGCATATGATGCAGCATCGTATTGTACCTCGCATATGACAAAGTTTGACAAATCTATGACAAGTGCATTCAGAAGAATACGCAAAGAACATGAAAGAAATCATATTGATTCTATGAAAATGATACGTACACTTGGAAATAAATTATTTAATATTCAACAAATGTATACTCAACAAGTAGTCCACATTGCACTTTCCCTGCCCCTCAACTGTAGTTCAAGGAAATGTGTCTTCATAAAAACATCTCCACTTGAGAAATGTGCATTTGTATTAAACCATCGCCTTTTCTAGAACAAGAGCCTGACAATTCAGAGGGCATACTATGTCTCTCTATTATTGATTATTACCTCCAACGTCTGTCTCCTATTAAGCATATCTTCTTAGCAAAGTTTGTATCACATTACAAAAAAAATGGTGCACCCATATCAAAAAGAAAAGAAAAAAAAATTGTAATACGCTTTGTCAAATACAACAAACATGCTAACTATGAAAACTATTGTAGAGAAAAACTATTGTTATACGTTCTATTTGATCAAAATGAAAACACATTAAAACATAACTTTCCTACATGGGAAGTTGTGTATATTTCCTATGAGACTACAGTACACACCAATGAATCTAGATTTACATGCAATGTTAATCCAACATGGGGTGATATAGAAAGGGAAGTTCATGAACTAGAAAACCATGACAATGTTGATGAGTCCTATGACTTGCAAGCAAATTTGCCTCGTCCTCGAGCAGCCAACATTGAAAAACATATCAATCTTGGCTTTCAAGTCACAAAACATCCTTTCCTTATTGAAAATAACGAATACCATAGAGTCGGAAGTCTATTGAATCGAGAGCAGCAAATAATTCTAAAGGACATTGCAATTAAAAAATGCTTGAACATGCACACTCATGTGCACTTGTTCCTTACAGGTGGAGCGGGAACATGCAAGACATTCACAGTGAAAGCATTAATCCAAATGCTTATACAAATCTATGATTCAAACAATTCCTATGATCCTATGAAACCAAAGGGGATAACAGGAAAAGTTGCATATAATGTAGGTGGAACAACAGTCCACTCTACATTTTTTATTCCTTTTAACAAGTCATAGTTTCTTCCACTCAATAAGAAAATGTTAGATACCTTGTCTAAGCTTTATGAAAAAATGAAAATTGTCTTCATAGATGAGGCATCTTTGATTGGAAGTCACTTATTCCATTGAAAACCAACTGAGAAACATAAAACATGTGCACACCAAATACTTTGGAAACATTAACATGATATTTTGTGGGGATCTTTACCAGGCGCAACCCATCCAAGATTCTTTGATATTTGAACAACCTATGGTCAATATGCAAATAGTAAAACATGACTTCTGGAAAGACAATATAAAATGCTTTGAATTACATACTACAATGCACCAGACATATGAAACATTTATTGCCATTCTTAATAGAATGCGGACAAACAGCCAAACACATGATGACTTAACATATATCAATTCAAGGTGCATGCAACCTACACCAATAGACCCAACCTTCCCTTACATGTTCTACACGAATAGGGATGTTGCAATGCATAATAGGTACATGTTATCGCTCATTCTTGGCGATGATATCATCATCAATTGAATTGACCTTGAAGAAAACAACCATGGAAATGTACCACTATTGGCAAATGTCTAACAGGCAACGTATGCTTCTCATTGATGGCAAGTACAACAGTGAAGATGACAGGATCAGAGTGTGCATGTGAAGACTCTGCAGAGGCACAGAAGTCCAAGAATACCTTGGGGATTCGGAAGTGAAAGCTCAGGAGGAAAAGCGTTGAGGAGAACGCGCACAGCAAAGCTCAAGATACAGGAGTTCGTAGAGGAGAAGGAAGACAGAGATCGGCAGTCGTTGGATCTCATTCAGAAATCCCGTCAGCCGTCAGATCGGACAGGAGCTGCACGAGGTTTACCATCAGGAAAAGCCAAGGTGAAATCCCGAAAAGAGGGTTGATTCATCGGGGTTTCACATATCGGGAATCCCGTGAGCCAATGCATTGCGGCATTGAAAAGCTTGAAACCCCAACGAGTGGTAAGACTACGGTCAAGGGGATAACGGTCATATGGGCCAGGAGCCTAGCCAGGAGAGCTAGTGTGTAAAGAGCGCGTCGGAGTTTTGAGGATCACGTTTTGGAAATGTCAAAGAAACAATGAAACAGGAATCTCACTTTCTCGATATGAAAAATCCCAGCGCAATCTGAGCCGTCAAATCAAGAACACATCTGAACCATCGACCCGACTCACGTCAGCAAACCACGTCAGCTAGGAACACGTGTCAAGACCAGGTAATGACAAGTGTCAGACTGATTCAACATTTCAAGCACATGTAAGTCACGTATCAGAGTGACACGTGGCAATATTCAACACATGTCAATCCATGTGTGACGTCAGCAGATGGACACCTTATCGGAGTTTCAAGGATCGAGTGTTGAAGTTGTCAAAGAACATTAACATCAGGAATCCTGATATCGCGATACATGAAATCACGATGTAATCTGAGCCGTCAGATCAAGCTATGACCTGGACCATTGATCTGATTTATTTATGGAGTATCGGGGATCGGAACTTTGAAGTGACAAAAACACTGGACATCAAGGATGTCGAAATCGC
>JASDQU010243322.1:43654-60418 GCA_032191745.1 Picea mariana | reverse complement strand
ACCAATAGAGAAAGCATTTTTTCAAATTTGGCTAATATTTGAATCTATCTTGGACCATTTGAAAAGACCATGAAAATAACACAAGTATTAGAACATTGTCTGATATGAGTGATTTGTTTCTCTATTAATGAAATTTAACTTCAAAATAATTTAACACCTAGAACCTGTTAGCATTCTGTAAATTTTGTCCGGCTGAATAGACAAACGTCAGAGGTAACTGTTTCAACCAGCTTTAGAGCTGAGGCACTAGCCTGCTCAACTCAGAGAGGGATCTCTTGTGTCACTTGATATAACTATGGAAATCGGTGGCTAGATTTGGTTTGTTTTGAGGATTTTTAATAAAGTTGTTGGCAAAGAAGGGGGGAACACTATGGGCTATGGAGTCAAAATTCTGAAAGTGAATGGAAATAATGCATCGGCTGATAGAACTCTCCAGAGGACAAAGGCTAAATAAGGCGATGAATCTAAGTTATTCTTGGAATAAAAAGACGTGTAGGAAGATAAAGAAGACAAATAACTACATCATAGCATTGCTGAAATGAATTCTGAATAAGTTAAGAAGACAATCACATAGTTTAAATTGCTTAAGCCAAGAGCGTCACAGGACGAATTCTGGGCCTTTAAATTCTCCAATTTAAACAGAAGAAAATGTAAATGAAATGACAGACTATAGGAAATACATATGATGAAAGGAAACAAAGCTCATATCACCACCCGTTAGAATCTTTTCATAGAAACTTCAAAACCTTCTGCATCTGTATTCAATTCAAATTCAGAAAATTTACAAATAGAGTTTGATACAACCAAAAAGGTGCTCTTGCACTTCTTCCAACATTAACTAATTCAATCCTCGTAGTACTTATACAGTTTGATAAAAAATAACTGAAACTGAAATGTTTCAGCTTCTGTAACAGTTTCGGATGTTAGTTTCGGTATATGAAATGACTTACAATCATTAGCAAAAAAGAAACGTTTCACCATCATGAATAGTCTCTCTGCCCGCCTGACTGCTTTCGCTACATCTAGCCTACTCTGCACTTCTATTGGATCCTGTAAGATGAATGACAACTTGAGTTTATCTGTTGGTTCCTGGGACGTGGCATTTTGTCTTTCCCAACCGCACAAGTTCCTTCCATTACGCATCCAAGGGGATTTCATAGTCCATCATTTATTTAATCAAAATTTCTAGGTCAATGCATGTTGTGTAGGACATGATTGGCACACTGACTTTCACCATTTTGAATTTGTTCAGAATTTCGAAATCAGTAGCTAAATGTTCTACCAAGCTAGGACCTTTCAGACTTTCCTCCATATCTTCAAACCTAGAATGGTCCATCCTGCATTGCATGAGAAGAGTTTGATAATATTCCTGCTTGTATAATGATCCTTTTCCATCCCATAATGAGGTGAGGAATTTAGCAAACAATTGTTCAAAGGCGTCTTTAAACTCATGTATGCTAAGGTCCATTTGTGCAGCTTTATTCTGAACCGATCTGAGAAGGTTGTGTTTGGAAATTATTCTCCTGGATGAAATGATTATAGCGGTCCTATCTTTCACACAAACGGTCTGAAGATTGGCAGTTGGTATGGCATTTAATAAGTCGATGGAATTTTGAGCCCATTCCGAGGGCTTCTTCGCTAGCACATCATTTACAATAACGCATTTGTTCCGAGCTGTAGCATCTATGTTGTATTTTTCATTGATAAAGTTAAGATAACTCCTGAATTTAGCAACCTCCGCAGCAATCGTGTCCCATATCACATGTTTGGCTCCCTGTAGTAGCGTTTTACCCTTCAATATGGTTTTTATCTTGTTCACTCTTTCCTGCGGGTCTTGGTTCTCTCTGTGGAGTTGAGCTAATTTCTCGTCCTTCACTTTCGCCTCTTGTTTCAACTTTTCTAAATTTTCATTTAGATTCTTGATCTCGCTTGTCTTCAAACTTATCTAGGACATGGCCTGAACTAACCCCTCAGAATTGGATCCACCCTCTACATTAGCGGGTACGACAATGTCCATATCTGATGTTGTCGCTTGCATCTGTGACCAACTTTCTTTCTCCTTCTCCAATTGAAACACTTTAGCCTTGTAGTCTAGAGCCTCTTGTCTGAAGGTTTCCTTTTCCTGCTCCAAAGCAGTTAACTCTGTTGTCTGTTGATGGTCTGTAGGTAACATCTTCAATATTTTCTTCAAACTTTGGATCATTTTATCCTTTTCATCCAAAGAGGCTTTCACCCCCTGTAGACCTTCAGACTCTAATCTTTTTACCTGCATCATCCAAGCTTTGTTGGACGCCTTTTCTTGTTTCAGTTGTCCATCAAGTTTCAATACATGTGTTGTCAAGCTTGCAACCTTCAGAGCTAAGTTTAGGTAATCAATGTACAACATATCACTGACATTTCTGTGAAATTTCACTTTGTTAGGAGTGTCGATGTTCTCATAGTGTACCTTGAACTCAAATACATTATCATTATCGACCACTGCAATGTTGAATGTCTTCTTCTCGGCATATCTGACTGAGAGTAGGTGAGATTTGCTTTGAGATGTCCCTTCTACTTCAGGCAAACGCTCCTTTATCTCACTATTGGCCATACTCCCTTTCACGACATATTAATGTAGCAATTCTTCCTTAGATTGATAAACTGTCCCGGGAGTCGGGCCAAATACTTGCTTCCTTCTGTTGAAGACCTTCATGCTGCCTTCATTTTGTGGTTTGTTTTTAGGATTGATCTCTTCGTTCTATATCTTAGTATCTACCATCTCCATGCATGTCATTTCTTTCTGCTCTTCTTCTTCAAAGTCAATAATTGGAGAAGGTGATGTGACTCTCATTTTCTTGAGTGTGTCTTGTTTGCTGCTATCCCCTAGGGCTTCTGAACTACTTCTCTTATTGAAGATGCTCATTTTAGGAGCCTTGATAATCGACCTGGGTGAGGGTTTTTGTGCTGGGCTTTGCTGGGAAGTAATCTCTGTTTGCTTTTCTTGATCATGCAGCGTGATGACCTCCATTTCTGTGCAGGACTCTAGATTGGCCAATTTATCTAGCTCTTCAACATGCTCATGTTCATAAGGGCCTTGTCTGCTCGCCAATATCCTCTTTGATATAACCTGATGTGGATCATATCTTCTTACTTGCAATTGTGTGAACCCAAATTCATTTAGCTTAGACTGAATTTGAGGCAAACAAGACTTGCTCTTCACCACAAAAGGACCCACCACGAACAAGAATTTCAGATTTGAAGCTTTGTGAGCTTTGAGAAAGTGTTTAGTCTCTGAGATGATCCTTTGTCTTATAAATTCCAAAGGAAATATCTCGGGAGTCAGGAAAACTGGTAAAATGTGAGGTCCTTCTTGGCATCCGTATACCCAAATCACAGTGGACTGAGTGAAAAACATCCAGTCTCCCATTGTATTCTCCGGACTTGGCTGCAATGAACTCTTCATCTCTTCTAGGACTCTTGGCAAATCTGAACCGAAAATGTGACTGTATATTTTGGACATGATTTTGTTGATGAAGATGATCATGGTGATATTTTTACACTCGGTCGAAATAAACACATCTTCAGGAAGCTCGATATTGTTAGATCCCAGAAACATTCTCAATAAATGAGAATAGTATCTAAAATGTCTTAACAAACTGAAATTAACCAGTTGTTGATATATATTCTCTGCAATAAATTCATCGAAACTGACACGGACTGACTACCTAGACAGGAAGAAAATTAACAGGATCCCTAGCATAACCTCTACCACAAACTTGTCATTGTCTAGGCATAGAATTTGACTCAGCAAGGAACAAGCCCATTGGAATTCGACAATCATGACGCTTAGATTGGCAGGCAGGGATAGACTTTCTGAATGATGTTTAGGTTTGACTATGGTTTGCAAAAACAGGGTTTTTACCTCGGGCAAGCATTCTCTATAAATCATAATCATTCTTTGTTCCTCAAAGGGTTCTGACACTATAGGGGAGGCATCTAGTATATTTAGGGCATGTCGGAGCAAGGGACCATCTAATTTACAAAGGACTTCTGATTCTAATTTGTTTAAGATGACTCTTTCTCCCTGGGAATATCTCTTAGCACACCAGCTCACAAATTCGAGGAGTGGGAAAATTGTTTCTATGACATAAGGGGTGAAAGAGGCTCGAGCTGCTTTAAGAAAGGATATGTGGGATCCAACGTCGTTCAACAAATTCTCTTTAGACACATAAATGGGTGAGATCATCATCACTGTGTCGAAAATGTCAGAATCTCTGTCAATTAGGGAATCCTCCCTGGAGGGTGTTTTTGGTTCACTCACGGATAAAACAACAGGGTTAGCAGCCATTGGGAAGAATACCTGATAAGCGATGAGAAAATGAGTCTGGTTTGGTTCTGAATTTCGAAATTTGGACAGAAGCTTTGCACCAAATCTCTGAACATTCGACTGCTTCAAATACTCATAGAATAATGCATGAGGTCCCTCCTTTTATAGGCGTCTATTACCATTGGGGTTTGGAGAAAAGCGGTTTTGGATGAACCACCCTTAGCCCCGATGTGTCTCAGAGAACATCACATGTCCATGATTTAAACCAGGGTAGTTTTCCCCAGTCCACCCCCCGTCGGCTAATTCTCGTGCTACTTCGATCATCGAATTACACCTCGGTCGTTGATTCGGGTCGTTTCAAGATCTACGGTCAGCATCTTTCCCAGAAAACTTAACTTCAGAGGTTGAAAAAGGTGGTTTTGGTCAGACAACGCTCCTTTCTGATGTGCTTCTAAGGGCGCCACGCATCCTGCAAAAAACCGTGATGGTTTTCCCCGGCCCGCCCTCGACCGCTTAATCTCCGTGCTAGTTGTATCTTCGATACACGTCTTAGCCGTTGATCCGGGTCTCTTTTGAGATCGATGATATGTTGAGTTTTATTCTTCATATCTCCACTATTTTGTCCAATCGCCGCCATATATAGATGGGTCCTCTAAATTTATCACATCTCTGCGACGATTTAACCCATCATAAAATTTATGAAACTCGAACACCAGTTGGGAATTATATGGTGATAACATTGTCTCCAACTGGGGATGCTATCCTCCCCATGAGGCAGCAAAGAACTGTAGACCAAGTGCCTACCCATTGGGCTATAAGCTTATGTGTGTGATATGAATCCATTTATTTTATTGAAAACATTCAAAACTACTTAGCACAGCTCAGGGCCTTCACCTCAACCTTCAACCATGCTATTTTTATTTCAATATTCATACTTAAAGAAAAACCAAAACACAAAGCGCTCATTCAAAATGAATGGTGAGTGATGATCTTTTAAATGACGTAGTGCTTGAGGAACCTGCCATTCATAGGCCCTCCTCCGATGAGTTCTCCATTACTCTCCTCCAACAAATAGGCATTGTTCCCGCGGTAAGCTGTAATTTTGAATGGGCCCAGCCACAGGTGATCGAAATTTCCATGTTTTCCCTTGTTTTCGTTCTTAGCATCCCATCTTAGTACCCAGTCTCTAGGTTTGAAGTTGTCCACTTTGGTACGTCTGTCGAAAACTTCCTTGATTTTCTCTTGACGTAGTTGGGCATTGTTGAAAGCTTTTTCTTTGGTCTGCTGCAAGCTGATGATTTCATTCTCCCTTCTCCGACTGGCATTCGTCTCTGCTTCTTGCTCTTGTAACAACTTCATCACTGGCAATCTGAGTGTTGTAGGAAAGATGGCTTATGTACCGTAGATGATATGGAAAGGAGATGTGGCAATGGATCTCTTTGGGGATATCCTACCTACCCACAACTCATGGATGAGCTTCTTGTGCCACGCCTTTTTATTCTCCTGCATCAATTTTTTAATGATTTTGACCAGGATTTTGTTTGAAGACTCAACCAATCCATTTCCTTGCATGTAGTATGACGTAGAATGGCCAAGAGTAATATTGTAATCACTGCAAAATTTCTCAATTTTTTTATATTTAAATGTCGTTGCGTTGTCTGTTATAATCTTGACCGGACATCCGAACCTGGACAAAATATTGTCTTTTAGAAATTGAATGATAACATCATCTGTAGCTTGTCTAGTAGGAACAACCTCAATCCATTTAGTAAAATAATCTATTGCAGTCAGGATCCATTTGTGTTGAGCCGAAGATTGTGAGTGTATCTCTCCTATGAAATCCAGGCCCCATTTCCTAAAAGGAGCTTCTACTGAAATGGGCTTCAATGGCAGAGACTACAACTTTCCTTTCCCATCAAAGATTTTTCATTCATGGCACTTTGAGACCTCCTTATAAACATCGGGGAAAATACTAGGCCAATAAAAACCAACTCTCAACATTTTGTGTACAGTTGTCTTCCAATAATGATGACCTCCACAATCTCTTTTATGGAATTCCCTGATGGTCCTTTCCACTTCCTCTTCTATCAAACAACTCAGTAAAATTCCTCCTGGGTCTTTCCAGTATAGTAATCCATTTACAATGAGGAATTTAGCTGCCTTTAGTTTCAAGAACCTAGCCTTTGTTTTGTTATATTCAGGAGGAGCTTGCATATTTTGTAACACAAAGATAATGTTCGCATACCACGCAGAGTCAATAAATTTCTGAGATATCTGTGGATTTTCCCTCTCTTCCTCTGCTATATTTTCTGATATGTCTGTAGCGAAGTTTATTCCTAAGAGTTCATAGTTTGTTTGTTCCATTAGTCTAGCAAGTCCCTACCTTTTGATCAACTTTGTGGGCTTGATGTCGAGCTCATATTCTAATAGCACTGCAATCCATTTTCCCCTCTTCCCTTCAGGATCGGGTTGAGTTAAGATGTCCTTTACCGAGATGTTGGGGACATAAGCAATAGTATGTGAATGCAGAATATACACCCTGAATTCTTTCAATGCTTTCACCAAAGCATACACCTACTTCTCCATGATGTCATATTTTAAAGGAACATCTCTCAATGTCTTACTGTAGTATGCTATGTGCTTCTCAAAATTCTGGTCATCTTTCTGGAGTAATACCCCTGCAATTGTGTGTTCTGAAGCAAAAGAGAAAAGTATGAAATCTTTCTCGAAATTAGGACTAGCCAGCACAAGAGCCTTTGTCAATGCTACTTTGATGTCTTTGAAAGACTTTCTAGCCTCAGGGATCCATTTGATTTCATTTTCTTTCTTTAACATGTTGGTGATATGCTTTATGATCTCTGCTAAATTAGGAATAAATCTTCTCAACAAATTTACTTTACCTAGAAAGGATTGTACTTCCTTTTTGCTTCTGGGTATGCCAATCTTCAAGATGCCTTCAATCTTGTTGGGGTCTACCTTTATCCCTTCCGTAGAAATGATATGCCCTAAGAGCTTCCCTTCTTCCATGGAAAAGTTTGACTTTTTGGGGTTCAGTGATATGCCAATTTTTCTGCATTTCTCGAATGCCCTTCTAAGATGTTTGATGTGCTCCTCATCTGTAGCAGAATACACAGTAATGTCATCCAGGTATATAAAAATGAATTTATCTTTTTCATCTGCAAATTCTATGTCCATAGCCCTTTGAAATGTTTCTCCAACATTCATAAGTCCAAATGGCATTTTGGCATACATGAATGTTCCCCAAGGTGTGGTGAATGTTTTCTTTTCTTGATTGTTAGGATGTACCATGATCTGGTTGTATCCCGAGAAACCATCCAACATCGACATCTTTTGAGAGCCCACTACCTTCTGTAGAATGTGGTCCATTGTGGGAAAAGGGTAGTTATCTTTCAGAGATACCTTATTTAGATTTTTGAAGTCCACACACAATCTGATCTCCCCACTCTTCTTTCTGACAGGTACTAGATTTGCTACCCATTTGGAGAATCTTAGGGACACTATGATTTTTGCTTCAAACAATTTCTTCACTTCTTTCTCTATCAATGGCAACAACAGAGGGTTTATTTTTCTCAACTTTTTTTTAAATGGCTTGTGATCTTCTTTTATCGGGATGACATGCTGGATTATACTAGTATCATAAAATTTCAAGTCATCATAGCTCCAGAAAAAAACATCATGGAATTCTTTCATCAATTTTGCATACCTCTCTTTTACTTCAGGGCTGAGCTTCTTGGACAGTTTAATGATCTTTGAGTCTTCTAGAGTACCAATGTTACAATCCTCCACGTCCCCTTCATCTACTGTGATCTTTGGACTTCTGGCCACATCGTTGTTATCAAAAAAAATTTCCAATGGCAACAGGCCTTTGGGGATAACGTTTCTCTTCAATTGCACGATATCTCTGCCAACAATTTGATTGTCAAAGTATCCTTCTTTGGTGAAAGAAGCTGCATCTACTTCATCGTCGTAACATTCATCAATGATTAAATTCTTGAACTCATTTTCCATCCTGAGGAAGCTCTCTATCTGTTTATCATCTTCGAAGACTTGCCAGTGTTTCATATTTTTTGGTATCGTCGGTCTGTACTTGAATTCAACCTTGTAGCATTTTCAGGAAAAATTGGGACTTTGAACACCGTTGCTGAAGTGGCCAGTGCATCTGCAACTTGATTCTGATCCTGTGGAATGGCTGAAAGGTTGCATTCTGGAAATCTCTCAAGAAGTTCTAATACTAGATTTGTGTAAGCCATTAGTCTAGGATGTTTGGCCTGGTAGATGCCTTTGATTTGATTTATGATGAGTTCAGAATCTCCAAGTATAAAGATCCTTTTGGCGCCCAACCCTTCCAATATTTTCAATCCCAATATTAACGCCTCGTATTCGGCCATATTATTTGTACATTCAAAAATGAGTTTGTAAGAGAATAATTTTGCATCTCCTGTGGGATGAATTATCCACACGCCAGCTCCAACTCCTTCTCTACATGCAGCTCCATCGAAATTCATTTTCCATATCTGATCTCCTGGGTCACCTTGTTGTTCTAAAATTTATTCCAATTGTTGCCTGGGTATACCTTTATCTACCAGGACCATTTCCGTCTCTTTTGCTCCCGAGCATATATCATTGAAGAAAATGGAAGACCCCAACTCGGTGCTTACTGAGTATATAGGATGGTTGGTAGGTTTTGATTTGTTGCTGACCATATATTTCAATAGAACTTCCCTGTACAATCTTCTGTCTTGACCAAAGACAAGAATCGTGGCATATGACATGTCCATCTAGAGGGTTCCTTTCAATTTTTCAGCCCAGGATATAGACAACAACATGCCAAATTTTGGAGGGATATCAACGACCACTACGTCCATCACCATATTCTTCGCCATGATTTTTGCCAAGAAAACGACCATCTCCTTTATCATGCCAAGGCATTTCACCTTCCTTGAATCGAAAGAGAACAGATCCTTGTAGGGCCTTGTGACCTCAAGGCTCAGTTGGTCCATGACCACTTTAGGCATCAGATTGTGAGATGCTCTAGAGTCCAGCATAGCATTGTGTAAGGTCATGTCTTGGATTTTTAAGCTTACATAGAAAGGGGGAACTTCTTCATTTTCACTGCTTTCTTCTACTCTCGGCCCAAATAAAATGGCTGGGTGGTCGTCTTGTATGTTTAGAGTATCAGAGGTCTGTCCCATCTTAAGCATCTTGATGATCTGACTTCTGTATTCACTATTTCTGATTAATTCATTAAAGGGTACCGAAATCTTAATCTTAGCCATCTCACTTTCGAAGTTAAAAGAGGACGGATTTTTTTCTACCTCTTTAGGGACAATTTCTTTTCTTGTCAATATTTTATTTTGCGGTTCCTCTTTCTGCTTGCCCTTATCTGTAGCATCCTTTGCAGCAAAATCTTTCACAGTAGCATCTTTTTGGGGCTGACTGGAAAAGGGCACGTTACTCTGAGCATATTTGGTGAGGTTTTCCTTCGGGAGATTACCTTTCGAAGGATTTTGAGGCACCTTTTGATTTCAGAGATTGTATTGCCTTGGAATTGCATGATGGTGTTCTGCAATCCGGTCTCATAATCTTCTTTTTCTACCGATAACCTTTCCTCTTCATCTTGCAAGAAGATTTCACTCGCATCCATGAACTGGTTGTGTTCTTCCTTGGTAAAAAATACCTTAGTTTCTTTGTCGGCACAATAGTTCATATTATCTTCAAAATGTTCATCATAATCTTCATTCATATAATTATTCTGAAAAGGGGGTGTTACTTGTTGCTCTTCCTGATTTCCTTGGTTTCCCTGATTTGTTTGGTCTGCTTGAGCTGCCTGATTACCCTGATTCCTCTACTTCCTTTTCCAGATTTGTGGACTGGCGGGTCTCCTCGGATTTCTGGGTGGACCATCGACCTGTTCCCTATGGTTGGGTCTGTTTCCCAGCGCAATTCTTTCCATCATCCTTTCCATGTTTCTCATCATCGCTTCAAATCTTTCTTCTGAGGTTTGTGACGTGGAAGTTTGTGCCTTATCCTGAGTTTTTCCCATGCCTCTGCCAGAATTAGTTTTCATTTTTCTTGAAGCCATTAGGTTTACTTCAACTTCAATTGCATCTGTCATCATATCATCTAACGTGGTAGATCTTCGATCCCTCAATAATAAAGCAAAATCACTTTCGAAAGAATCAACATTTCTGAGCTAAGCAGCTCTAGGTGGGGGATTTACTTCATCAGGAATCGCATTATATACCTTCATGAATCTAGCCGAAAATTCTTGCATTGTTTCATTAGGATATCTCTTCATATTGTTGTAGTGTGTCAACAACTGAAGGGGTTTTTTCTTATCTCCCCATTTGGCAAGGAAGAGTGTCTCAAAAGCTGTGAAATCTGCGATGCTTCCTAGTGCAAGGGATCTGAACCACTTTCTTACATCTCCTGCAAGGCTTTGTGTGAACAACCTCATTTTCACATCTGCAATATCCACCTCCTCTAATTCTATGAAATCATTAAACCACTCTTTGTGTTTCTGAGCCGATATGTTACCCTCAGCATCATATAGCTTAATCCTTAGGTTGTACTCCTGGGGTAAGTCATGCAATACAGCAGGCAATATGAGAGGAGAAAATTTGGCCGCCATAGTTGTTGTGAAGGGTTGGAGTGGCCATCGGTTTCAGACAGGAGGCACTACAATTTTGACAGGAGCAGCTAGAATCAAATCTTGGAATCTTTTTTCGTCAAATAGGGTCTCGTCTAAACGGGATTTGGACCTGGTTCTGAATAGGGAGTGTTCGAATTTTAGGTCAAACTCAAGGTCTTCGATATTGATCAATCCATCTCTAGGTAAGGACGAATATTGGTCTGGATGTAACACAGGGGTTACTTTCCTTTCTTTTCTTCTTCGACCAATATTTTCAGGGCTAGAGACAGGGACTACAGGCTCGGGGTCTGGGTTTCTCCTAGTGTGGATTTTCTTAGGAGCCAGGATTTCTATCTTACACAGTGTAGTACAACTGGTCTCTGGGTAATGGAGTCGCCAGGGTAAAGATAATCTTCAGCCAATAAGGTATTTGGTCCAGTGTCACCCTCAGGGATCAAACTAAAGCTTTAAGTCGTTTTCCCCGGGAAAAATTTTCGATTTCGTCTCCGGCAACGACGCCAGAATGTTGGCACTCTGTAAATTCTGTCTGGCTGAATAGACAAAGGACAGAGGTAACTATTTCAACCATATTTAGAGCTGAGGCACTAGCTTGCTCAACTAAGAGAAGGCTCTCTCATGTCACTTGATATATCTATGGAAATCGGTGGCTAGATTTGGTTTGTTTTGGGGATTTTTAATAAAGTTGCTGGCAGAGAAGGGGGGAACACTATGGGCTATGGAGTCAAAATTATGAAAGTGAATGGAAATAATGCATCAGATGATAGAACTCTCCAGAGGACAAAGGCTAAATAAGGCGATGAATCTGAGTTATTCTTGGAATAAAAAAGACATGTAGGAAGATAACGAAGACAAATAATTGCATCAGAGCATTGATGAAATGAATTCTGAATAAGTTAAGAAGACAATCACATAGTTTAAATTGCTTAAGCCAAGAGCATCACAGGACGAATTTTGGGCCTTTAAATTCTTCAATTTAAACAGAAGAAAATGTAAATGAAATGACAGGCTACAGGAAATACATATGATGAAAGGAAACAAAGCTCATATCACCACCCATTAGAATCTTTTCATAGAAACTTCAAAACCTTCTCAGATTCAGAAATTTACAAATAGAGTTTGATACAACCAAAAAGGTGCTCTTTCAATGCTGCCAACATTAACTAATTCAATCCTCGTAGTACTTATACAGTTTGATAAAAAATAACTGAAATTGAAACATTTCAGCTTCTGTAACAGTTTTGGATGTCAGTTTCGGTATACAAAACGACTTACAATCATTAGCAAAAAAGAAACATTTCACCATCATGAATAGTCTCTCTACCCACCTAACTACTTTCACTACATCTGGCCTACTCTGCACTTCCATTGGATCCTGTAAGATGAGTGACAGCTGGAGATTATCTGTTGGTTCCCGAGACGTGGCATTTTGTCTTTCCCAACTGCACAAGTTCCTTCCATTGCGCATCCGAGGGGATTTCATAGTCCATCATTTCTTTAATCAAAATTTCTAGGTTGATGCATGTTGTGTAGGACATGATTGGCATGTTGACTTTCACTATTTTGAATTTGTTCAGAATTTCGAAATCAGTAGCTAAATGTTCTACTAAGCTAGGACCTTTTAGACTTTCCTCCATATCTTCAAACCTGGAATGGTCCATCCTGCATTGCATGAGAAGAGTGTGATAATATTCTTTCTTGTATAATGAGCCTTTGCCATCCTAGAATGAGGGGAGGCCTTTAGCAAACAATTGTTTAAAGGCGTCTTTAAACTCCTGTATGCTAAAGTCCATTTGCACATCTTTATTTTGAACCGATCTGAGTAGGTTGTGTTTGGAAATGATTCTCCTGGCTGAAATGATTAAAGCGGTCCTGTCTTTCACACCAATGGTCTAAAGATCGACAGTTGGTATGGAATTTAATAAGTCGATGTCATTTTGAGCCCATTTCGAGTACTTCTTCGCTAGCACTTCATTTACAACAGCGCATTTGTTCCGAGTTGTAGCAACCATGTTGTCTTTGTCATTGATAAAGTTCAAATAACTCCTGAATTTAGCAACCTTCGCAGCAATCACGTCCCATATAACATGTTTGGCTCCCTACAGTAGCATTTTACCCTTCAATTTGGTTTTTATCTTATTCACTCTTTCCTGCAGGTATTGGTTCTCTCTGTGGAGTTGAGCTAATTTCTCGTCCTTCACCTTCGCCTCTTATTTCAACTTTTCTAAATTTTCATTTAGATTCTTGATCTCGCATGTCTTCAAACTTATCTGGGACATGGCTTGAACTAACCTCTCAACATTTGATCCACCCTCCACATTAGCAGGTACGATAATCTCCATATCTGATGTTTTCGCCTGCATCTATGACCAACTTTCTTTCTCCTTCTCCAATTGCAACACTTTAGCCTTGTAGTCTAGAGTCTCTTGTCTGAAGGTTTCCTTTTTCTGCTCCAAAGAAGTTAACTCTGTTGTCTGGGGATGGTCTGTAGGTGACATCTTCAATCTTTTCTTCAAACTTTGGATCATTTTATCCTTTTTGTCCAGAGAGGCTTTCACCCCCTGTGGACCTTCAGACTCTAATCTTTTTACCTGCATCATCCAAGCTTTGCTAGACACTTTTTCTTGTTTTAGCTGTCCATCAAGTTTCAATACATGTGTTGTCAACCTTGCAAACTTCAGAGCTAAATTTAGGTAATTAGCGTACAACATATCATTGACATTTCTGTGAAATTTCACTTTGTCAGGAGCATCGATGTTATCATAGTGTACCTTGAACTTAGATACCTTATCATTATTGGCCATTGCAATGTTGAATGTCTTCTTCTCGACATCTCTAACTGAGAGTAGGTGTGATTTGCATTGAGATGTCCCTTCTACTTTGGGAAAAAGATCCTTTATCTCACTATTGGCCATACTCCCTTTCATGGCATACTGATGTAGCAAGTCTTCCTTAGATTGATAAACCGTCCCGAGATTCTGGCCAAATACGTGCTTCTTACTGCTGAAGACCTTCATGTTGCCTTCGTTTTGTGGTTTGTTTTCAGGATTGATCTCTTCATTCTGGATCTTAGTATCTACCATCTCCATGCACATCATTTCTTTCTGTTCTTCTTCTTCCAAGTCAATAATTGGAGAAGGTGATGTGACTCTCATTTTCATGAGTGTGTCTTGTTGGTTGCTAGCCCCTAGGTCTTCTGAACTACTTCTCTTATTGAAGATGATCATTTAGGAGCCTTGATAATCAACCTAGGTGAGGGTTTTTGTGCTGGGATTTGCTGGGAAGTAATCTTTGTCTGCTTTTTTTGATCATGCAGCGTGATGACCTCCATTTCTATGTAGGTCTCTAGATTGGCCAATTTATCTAGCTCTTCAATGTGCTTGTGTTCATAAGGGCCTCATCTGCTCGCCAATATCCTCTTTTATATAACCTGATGTGGATCATATCTTCTTTCTTGCAATTGTGTGAACCCAAATTCATTTAGTTTAGACTGAATTTGAGGCAAATAAGACTTGATCTTCACCACAAAAGGACCCATGACGAACGAGAATTTTAGATTTGAAGCTTTGTGAGCTTTGAGGAAGTGTTCAGTCTCTGAGATGATCCTTTGTCTTATAAATTCCAAAGAAAATATCCCGGGAGTCAGGAAAACTGGTAAAAGGTGAGGTCCTTCTTAGCATCCGTATACCCAAATCACGGTGGACTGAGTGAAAAACATCCAATCTCCCATCGTATTCTCCGGACTTGGCTGCAACAAACTCTTCATCTCTTCCAGGACTCTTGGCAAATCTAAACCGAAAATGAGACTGTTTATTTTGGACATGATTTTGTTGATGAAGATGAGCATGGTGATCTTTTTACACTTGGTCAAAATAAACGCAGCTTCAAGAAGCTCTGTATTGTTAGATCCCAGAAACATTCTCAACAGATGAGAATAGTATCTAAAATGTCTTAATGAACTGAAATTAACCAGCTGTTGATGTATATTCTCTGCAATAAATTCATCAAAACTAACACGGATTGATTGCCCAGACAGGAAGAAAATTAACAAGATCCCTAGCATAACCTCTACCACAAACTTGTCATTGTCTAGACCTAGAATTTGACTCAACAGAGAACAAGCCCACTGGACTTCGACGATCAGGATGCTGAGATTGGTAGGCAGGGATAGACTTTCTGAATGATGTTTAGGTTTGACTTTGGTTTGCAGAAACATGGTTTTTACCTCGGGCAAGAATTCTCTATAAATCATAATCAATCTCTGTTCCTCAAAGGGTTCTGACACTATAGGGGAGGCGTTTGGTATATTTAGGGCATGTCAAAGCAAGGGACCATCTAATTTACATAGGACTTCTAACCCTAATTTGTTTAAGATGACTCTTTCTCCCTGGGAATATCTCTTAGCACACCAGCTCACAAATTCGTGGAATGGGAAAATTGTTTCTATGACATAAGGGGAGAAAGAGGCTCGAGCCACTTCAATAAAGGATATGTGGGATCCAACGGCGTTGAACAAATTTTCTTTAGACACAGAAACGAGCGAGACAGTCGTCACTGTGTCGGAAAAGTCAGAATCTCTATCAATTAGGTCATCCTCCCTGGAGGGAGTATCTAGTTCACTCACGGATAAAACAATAGGGTTGGCAGCCATTGTGAAGAATACTTGATAAGCGGAGAGAAAATTGGTCTGGTTCGGTTCTGAATTTCAAAATTTGGATAGAAGCTTTGCACCAAGTCTCTGAACGTTTGACTGCTTCAAATACTCATAGAATAATGCCCGTGGTCCCTCCTTTTATAGGCATCTATTACCATCGGGGTTTGGAGAAAAGTGGTTTTGGATGAACCACCCTTAGCCCCGATGTGTCTCAAAGAACACCGCATGTCCATGATTTAAACCAGGGTAGTTTTCCCAGGTCCACCCCCTATCATCTAATTCTCTTGCTACTTCAATCGTCGAATTACACCTCGGCTGTTGATCTGGGTTGTTTCAAGATCTATAGTCAGTGTCTTTCCCGACAACTTTGACATCAGAGGTTGAAAAAAGTGGTTTTGGTCATACCACCCTCCTTTTCGATGTGCTTCTAAGGGTGCCACGCGTCCCGCAAAAAACCATGATGGTTTTCCCTGGCCCGCCCTCAACCGCTTAATCTTCATGCTAGTTTTATCTCCAATACACATCTCGGTCGTTGATCCGGGCCGCTTTTGAGATTGACAGTTTGTTGAGTTTTATTCTTCATATCTCCACTATTTCGTCCAAACGCTACCAGATATAGACAGGTCCTCTAAATTTATCACATCTTTGCAACAATTTAACCCATCATAAAATTTATGAAACTCTGACACCAGCTGGGAATTATATGGTGATAACAGAACCAACAAGATTTGATCTTGTGAGTTAAATCCTGCGGAACCAAAACCACCTAGAGATATACACAATCATGGATAGATAATTTGTTAGCTTATATTCATAACTAGTTGAAAAACCTTGTAAAAGTAATATCATATTTGAGATTGGGAATCGATATTGAATGTCCTGAGAGAATCTTGTAAAAGTGCTCTCATATGAGATCAAATTTCACATAATAAAAAGCATTTCAAGGGATTTAGAAATCAACAAGAGCATTAGGAAGAAAAATAATTTATGTTTCTTTGGGGGTAATTGAATATTACAACAATGGTTTTTTGCAGTATGGTTTCATTCCCTAATCAATGTTGGTGATAAATCTGAAATGACATTTCTTCATCCCTTTAAAACGAAAATAATCAAAGTAATTTCTTATGTGTGCAG
>JASDQU010243321.1:77450-88712 GCA_032191745.1 Picea mariana | reverse complement strand
GGGGGGGGAGGGTGTGTTGGAAATGAAATCTGTTAGGGTTACAAACTTGATGGAATGTGAATATTCAAGTCATGGGAACGGTCTTGGAATTCCAAGAGACTTCTTGGAATACAAATCCAAATGTCAATATGATGTATTTATAGATGTATCATATTAATGAACATATCACCTCACGCTTATCTAATTTCATGTATATAACAAAATCAACCCAAAGAATGTTATATAACACCTTAAATCTCAATATGATGGGGTGGATTTTCCTCCTTAGGGTTATAGATCAACAATTAATCATAAAACCTAGTAATAATATGTCTAGGAAATGAAATAATCCATTAAATTTACACTAGACAATAAATGAAATCTAAATAAATGATTTTCTTTGATTTTAACCTTTAGATTTCTTATTAAACAACAAAAAATAAAAATAAAAATATTTTTAGGGTTTTATGGTTGGTTGTTGAATATAGGACTAGTGCCTTTTTTTTAATCCAATTAAAGCTTATGGGGTCAACAAGTATGCAACTATAATAATTGGTCATTTACATATTAAGGACTAGGGTAAGATACTAGAACCATAGAGGAAGAATAATCTCCAACCTAATCAAGATAAGATAAGAGAAACAAGGCCCTACAAGAAGGGATTCCTCAAAGGAAAAAACCTTCACCAACAAGATCAACTATAACTTGAATGAGATACTTAAAAACCCTTGCCAAGGAACTAAGAGGGAAAAAAAAGCAATGGATTAAGCACTTACCCAATTTAAGAAGAGAAGAAGGAAGGAACAGGCCCTAGAACGTCTCCTCTCAAAGTGGTATAGTAACCCTTCAAATGGAATGATCTTGAAAGCTAATAGAAGACTTGAATCACCATAGCAAATGTTTAATGCGCCAATAATATAACCAAGAAAGAGAAAGCTCCAAGAATTGACACCAAAACCTTAAGAAGAATATTTTCTATTAATTCTAGTAAAAAGTGATCAACCAATTCACAATGATTTGGAATGAGGGGAGTGACTCTATTTATATAGGATTCTTCTACATCCTTCTCATTCTTTATTAATTATTTTTCCCTAAAATTAACATAGGAGACTAAGAAATAAGAACTTCCATGCACAGAAATGATACTAAGTCAATACATAATCAAATGATGCCACATGTACATAAAACCCTCATGAGAGAGGGACATCCCAGAAACAATGGGGTCAACTTTCTCCATTAGCCCAGCGTTCCGAGAAAAGAGTGATGTTGAGGCCTGAAAAAATGGTGAAGTAACCTCCCAAGCAAGCAAAACTCTAACATTCCCTTCCTCCAAGTGGAACAACCTCATGAAAATATGAAGAAGGACCTCAAAAGTGGACGACATCCTAATAACATGCTCAAGGAATGTTGAAAAGATATCTACCCTTAAAATGTAGAGAAGGAAATCAAATTTGGGGCTACCCTTAAACTAGATATACTTTATATTTATATTATATGTATAATATAATATAAAGTATAAATATATTTATTACCCAAGGGATGCATCTCTTCATGGATGGTCACCATATGTTCTTTATATATAGAACACTCATCACTGTAATAAGATATCCATTCACATACAATATCATCTCTTATGAAAAATTCAACATTAACTAGGTTGGGGTCAATTTTGCACCTCTAATATCCGTAAAAAATAAGGTGGGGGCTCTACTATGATTATCAAGAAATGGGGGAAATACAATTGAAAGAAAGAAAAGTATTCCCAATCCTCAGGTCCCCCCGAGTCACTTCCCTTCTATGTGAAATAATCTCTACTTTAAGGGAAGCCCAATCTTCACAAATATCCGAAAATTCAAAAGTTGCCTCCAAACCCTTGTAAATACATGTTGATCTAAAATATTGTTTTACGGTCTTAAGGTCAACCTCATGAGGATATGAATCCCTCTGCATTTTTAGAGAGGTGGTACTCCTCTTGCTCTTATGATTCCAATAAAATAAAATGAAACAAAACAAAGTATGAGAAGGACCAAACTTAATATTTACATTCACATTCAAGGAAAACAACACCTGGGATTTTGGGACCAAGTGTTAAAAGAAACTCATATGTACAATATCTACAATGTAAATAAATAATATGAATACATAATATAAAGGACGTAAATATCCATCACAACATTCATTAGAACATTTAACAATACTACAAATAGAGAGAAAAGGGAATGGACCGCAAATAAAAGAGATTTAAATTATATTTCAATAAAGCACCAAAAAGATTATGATAGATAGAACATTTGGTAAATCAATATTTTTATCAAAGTATTTGAGAATACAATAATGTAACATCCTAAGTATCTCTCTCAAAGTCTCAAAAATAATAATGAGTTCTTAAATACAAAGTAAATATCTTTAAAGAAAGTAAAATGTGTTCGCCCTTCAAAGAGGATTGGGATTGGCTCTCACGGACCATAAAATGAAAAGATATGGAAAATAAGAGAAGGAAAACCAAGAATCATCCTAAATCCCACAGAGAACAGAGTAGATAAAAGGCAAGGTGATAAATTATTATAGCAGAAATGGACAGAAGAAAAATGAAAGAGTAGAGTTTATGTTCTGTTAGCACTCTGTAAATTTTGTCTGGATGATGGAAAAACGACAGAGGTAACTGTTTCAACCTACTTTAGAGATGAAACACTAGCATGTTCAACTCATAGAGGGCTCTCTTAAGTCACTTGATATTTATTTGGCAATCGGTGGCTAGATTTGGTTTGTTTTGGGGGGTTTTAATAAAGTTGCTAGCAAGGAAGGGGAGGAACACTCAGGGCTATGGAGTCAAAATTCTAAAGTGAACGAAAACAATGATCATCTGGTAGAAATATCCAGAGGATAAAGGCTAAATGAGGCAATGAATTTGAGTTATTATTGAATTTAAATAGAGTGTAGGAAGATAAAGAAAACAAATAACTACATCAGAGCATTACTGAAATGAATTATGAATTAGTTAAGAAGACAATCACACAGTTTAAATTTCTTAAGCCAAGAGCATCACAAGATGAATTCTGGGACTTTAGCTATCCAATTTAAACAGAATAAAATGTAAATGGAATAATAGATCATAGGAAATACATACGATGAAGGAAGACAAAGCTCATATCACCACCGTTAGAATTTTTTCATAGAGACTTCAAAGCTTCTGCATTTATATTCAATTCAACTTCAGAAAATTACAATAGAGTTCGAAACAACCAAAAAGGTGCTCTTGCACTTCTGCCAACATTAATTCATTCAAGTATCCCAATATATATACAATTTGATTACAATAACTGAAACGGAAGTGTTTCATCTTCTAAAACTGATCAAAAAAATTTCAACTGGCAGTTTCAGTATATGAACCGATTTACAATGATTAATAAAAATGTTTCAAAATTAGGGACAAATTTCTTTGACTTCTTGGCTTCCTCTACACCATCTGCCTCGCTCTGATCTTCTATCGAATCTGCAAATTGATGACACCTAGAGATCATTTATTGGTTTTAGGGAAACTGCATTTCGTCTTACCCAGCCGCATGATTTCCTTCCATTGTGAGTCAAAAGGAATATCGTAATCCATCAACTCCTTAATCAAAATCTCCAGGTCAATGCGTGTGGCATAGGACATAATCGACAGGCCAACCTTCGTTGTTTTAAATTTATTCAAAATTTCAAAGTCTGTGGCCAAATACTCTACCAGACTTGGGCCTTWCAGACTTTCCTCCATAGCTTCAAATTTGGAATGGTCCATCCTACACTAAATGAGGAGAGAATTGTAGTCTTCTTTATTGTACAATGAACCTTTTCCATCCAAAAATGGTGGGAGGCCCTTGATAAATAATTGTTCAAATGTATCCTTAAACTCATGTATATTGTGCTCCATTTGCATAGCTTTGTTTTGAACCGATCTGAGCAAGTTCTGCTTGGCAATGATCCTCCTGGACCAAATGATCAACGCAGTTATGTCCTTTACCCCAATAGTTTGAAGATCAGCAGTGGGCACAGAATTCAAAAAATCAATAACATTATGGGCCCATTCTGATGGTTTCTTGCCTAACGTTTCATTAACAACAGTACACCTACTTCGAGCCATTGTAGCCACACTGTCTTTTTCATTTATAAAATTTAGATAATCCCTGAACTTAGAAGCCTCTATAGCAATAGCATCCCAGATCACATGTTTATCCCCTTGTAACAGTGTTTTACCTTTTAACCTTGTCTTCAACTTGCTTACCCTCTCTTGCAAATCTTGATTTTCTCTTTGGAGTGGAGCCATATTTTCATCTTTTATTTTCATCTCTTGTTTCATCTTTTCTAAGGCCTCTTTAAGGCTTTTGATTTCCCCTGTCTATAAACTCACTTGGGACATAGCTTGAACCAATCCATTGGTGCTTGATCTAGCTTCTGTATTAGCAGGTACAATGACAGCCATATCTGATGTTGCTACTTGTCCCTGTAGCCACTTTTCCTTCTCTTTTTCTAGCTGCAACACTTTAGATTTGTAATTTAGGGCTTCTTGTCTGAATGTCTCCTTTTCTTGCTCTAAAGAAGCTAGCTCTGTTGTCTGTGTATTTTCTTTGGGGGCCATTTTCAACCTCTTCTTTAGACTTTGAATCATCTTGTCTTTCTCATCCAAAGAAACCTTTACCCCTTAAGGGCCTTCAAATTCCAATCTTTTGACCTATGTTTGCTAGGATTTACTGGATGCTTTTTCCTGTTTCAAATATCCATCTAATTTGAGTGCATGTTTTGTCAGTCTGGAAACCTTCAAACCCAAACTTAGATAGTCTGAATATAGCATGTCGCTGACATTTCTGTGGAAATTTTCTTTTTCTTGGGCACCAATACTTTCATAATGCATCTTGATTTTGGATACTTTATCATCATCATCCACTACTATGTTAAATGTCTTTCTTTCAACATCCCTGACTGAGAGTAGGAAAGTTTTATGCTGGGAGAACTTTTCTACCTCTGGCAACAAGTCTCGTACTTCATTGTTGGCCATACTTCCTTCCACAATGTACTGGTTCATTAAGTCTTATTTTGATTGATAAACTGCCCCAGGAGTCTTGCTATATACATGTTTTCTGCTACTGAAAACCCTTAAGATGCTCTCAATTTGTGGCATGTTTCATGTACTAGCCCTTTCGTTCTTGGTTGCACTTTCCACCATTTCCATGCTCATTTTCTCTTTAGATTATTCTTCTTCTAGACCCACTACCTGGGAAGATGATGTGATTTACACTTTCTTGAGAATATTTTGCTGACTACTGGCACCTAGTGCCTCTGAGCTACTCCTCTTATTATAAACACTCTCCTTTGGAGCTTTAATAAAAAACTTTGGAGAAGATTTCTATGTCTGGAATTGTTGAGGTGAAGACTCCATTTGTTGTGTGTGATCAATCTACAAAGTAACTTTCATGTTTCCACAAGCTTCCAAGTTGGTCAACCTATCAAATTCTTCAACTTGCTCATGTTCGTAGGGTCTTTGTATGCTCATCAATCTTCTCTTAGATATGATCTGGTGCAAGTCGTATCTCCTTCCTTGTAACTGTGTAAACCCAAATTAACTGAGCTTGGCTTGAATCTGAGGCAAACAAGACCTAGTATTTACCACAAAGGGCCCTACCATGAAAGGGATATTTAAGTTAGATGCTTTGTGCATTTTTATAAAATACTCTGCCTCTAAAATGATCCTTTTCCTAATGAACTCTAAAGCAAAGACTCTGAGAATCAAAAAGACTAGTAGAATGTGAGGTCCTTTCTTATAGCCATATACTCAAATCATGGTAGATTCTATGAACAACATCCAATCTCCCACCCTTCTTTCTGTATTTGGTTGCAAAGAGCTTTTCATTTCTTCTAAAATCCTTGGTAGGTCTGTGCCGAAGATGAGACTATAAACATTGGACATGATCTTGTTTATGAAAATAAGCATGGTGATCCTCTTGCATTCAATCGAGATGAATGATGCTTCAGGGAATTTGGTCTTATTTTATTCCAAGAACATTCTCTGCAGGTGCATGTAGTATCTAAAGTGTCTCAATGAATTAAAATTTACCAGTTGTTGGTGCATATTTTCAGCGATGAATCTATCAAAACTTATACAAACCGACTGACTAGACTCTGACATAAAAAAGGTCAACAGGAAACCTAACATGACTTCTACTACAAATTTTTCGTTATCCAACCCTAAAATTTGACTAAGTAGAGAACAAGCCCACTGGACTTCGATGACCATGTCGCTTACATTGGAAGGCGACGACAGACTCTCAAATTGGTGTTCAAGTTTAACAATTGTTTGCAGAAATAGGGTTTTCACTTTAGGGGGACACTCTCGGTAAACTGTAATCATTTTCTCTTCCTCGAAGGGCTCTGACACGGTGAGGGATGACCTTGTTATACTGAGGATGTGTCGAATGGATGGACTATCTATTTCACATAAGACTTATGACCCTAATTTATTCAAAATGACCTTTTCTTCCTGTGAATACTGCTCGGTGCACCAGCTTACGAACTCAGGGAAGGGGAAAATGACTTCTACGACATAAGGGGTAATGGAATCTTGGGCCACTTTGAGGAAGGGTATCCGTTTTCCAACATTTTCTAGTAAATTGGAACTGGACACGGAAATGGGTGAAACTGTAATTTCTGTGTCAAATACATATGAATCCCTATCAATTAGGTCTTCTTCTTTAGAGGTGGAATCTTTCTCTTTCACAGACAAAATGACAGGGTTGGAGGCCATGATGGAAAATACCTGTAACTCGATGAAGGGTGTGTGAAATTGGTTCACCGTTGAGATTTAATTTTGAATGGAGGGTTTGCACCTCTTTTTAAACGTTCGAGTGCTTTGAAATATTATAGAATAATGAACCTACCACCCTCCGTTTATATGTGATTTCGATATCGGGGATTAGAGAAAGCAGTTTTAGGTAGACTGCTTTTCGCCCCGATGTCCCTCTAAGGGTGCCACATGTCCACGAATGAAACCATGGTAGTTTCACCGGCCCGCCTTCAAATAATTATCCTCTGCACTGCTTCATTTCCCGATATGTGCCTTAGTTGTTGATCCGGGTTGTTTCAAGATCGACGGTCCATAGGGTCCAATTGATTTTGATATCGGGGATTAGAGAAAATAGTTTTAGGTAGACCGCTTTTCGCCCTGATGTCCCTCTGAGGGTGCCACGCATCCATGAATGATACCATGATAGTTTCCCCCAACCCACCATCGAACAATTAAGTCTCGCACTATTTCATCACCCGATATGGATGTTGGTCGTTGATCTGGGCCACTCCAAGATCTACAGTCTATCGAGTCCTACCTTTCGCACTTCTGATATATTTGTCCATATACCACCATACATAACCTTGTCCTCCAAATTATCGTGCTTCCATAGCAATGTATCTCTTTGCTAGATTTTCGAGACTTGGATCATGTCTGAAAATTGTTATGGTGATAACATTGGCTACAACTGGGGATGTTATCCTCCCCATGAGGTAGCAATGAATTGTAGACTAAGTGCCTACCCACTGGGCTGTGGTTTATCCATGCAATCTGAATCTACTGGTTTTTATTCAAAAACCCAAAATCTACTCAGCATAGCTCAGGGCATTCACCTCGGGCTTCATCTATGTTGCTTTTATTCCAACTTATTTATGTGAAAAGAAAAACACAAAATGATTATATACAATGAATGGAAAGGGTGACAATGTTTAAACAATGTAATTCTTCAGGAACCTACCATTCACAGGCCCTCTTCCAGCAAGTTATCCATTACTCTCCTATAAAAAGTAGGCGTTGCTCCCACGATAAGCTGCAATTTTGAACGAGCCCAGCCATAGGTTATCAAATTTCCCATGTTTTCCCTTATCTTCATTTCTGGAATCCCATATTAGTCCCCAGTCTCCTGGTTCGAAGTCATCCACCTTGGTTCAAATTCATCTACAAATATTCTTTGAAAATATCTATTATGGAGGAAAAAATAAAAATATTTTGGGCAAGCTCCAAAATTTCATGAATTATATCAACCCGTTTTTGTATGGCATCACCAATATACTTTCTTACAACCTGCAATAAACTTGAGAAGCCTTTTTATTTTGTACGGATTTTTGGTATCTCCTCCAATTTAAGTATAGGTTCCATAGAACTTAAAGGTTTTGGTAACAATGGTGTTGGTACCAAAGCAACTTCTAATTATTTTACTCTTTTCTTTAGTTCCATATTTTATTTCTCCATTTTTTCAATTGATTGTCCTAATGCAGCTCCAGTAGCTCCATGAAAATGTGCAATTTTAGATGGTGCTACTCCATCCAAGTCAATAAAATATTTCCATCGATCATGACTTTTTATTCTTGGTATTAACTTTTTCTAACAACAACTTTTTGGTTTCACGATTGTAAATTGCATGGTGCAAAGTGACAGTCTCCTCTTCAAATATCTCGGGATCTTGATTCATAATACCATCAAGTATTTCTCTCGTCTCTAACAACCTTTGTGCAGACCAATCATGTTCTTCAATGATTTGGTCCATGTCCATAGCATGTGGACTTTCCTAGTCTTTTGGTGCATTTATTTCCACTAATGACATATTTCTTTTTCTTTTTATAGGAGTGTGTGCAATATGTGTTTTCTCAAGGCTTTTCCTTGGTGGGTTTTTATCTCCATCGTCATCTGAGCCTCCAACTGGTGTTTTTCTAGTATCCATTCCATTGGTTTTGTTCTTCATTCTTCATGGAGTGCTTCTTTGAGACATTGCTGACGAGTTAGGGTTTTGATTTGTTGTTTCTCTATTGTGTTGTTTGTATACCTAATTTTTACTATTTACTTTTCTTTTATTCTATGAATTTTGGTAGGCCGCTAGTTCCTAGAGATCCAAATTATTTATGCCACCTTCTTGGAAATTTTCAATTATGAAAGTGTGAAGCATACCCAACTAACTGCATATGTGTGGTGAATTTTCTATCTGGTTCAAACCTTCTAAAAGTTTGGCTTCCTTCAAACCCATTTGTTCATGATTTTTTTCCAACTCATTTAGGTGAGTTATGTGTTTAACAATGTAATCCCCAATTTTCCATGGTAAGGGTATAAACTGTTTTTTCCTTTTTTCATGGAAGAAATGGGCCCAAGTTTTGTATTGCCTGCAAACTTCTCCAACAAATAGTTTATCTGATGTATAAAATGGTAAGAGGAATTTTTTCTCCTTACTCCAAAAAAGTCTAATTACAATGAATCATTCTGACAACTCATAAATCCCTTTTCCAGTGAGGAGGGAAGTTGCTCCTAAGGATATCCTTGACATGCTTTGTCCAATATTAATATTTTGAATTCTGAGATGAAATTGTGTGGACTGGGTAAAAACTGTATTGGGATTTATGTCTACACAAAATTGAATATCACATATAAACTGGCTCTAACTTAAATCCACATGTTTTGCGTGAGGCAAATCTTCCAAAACAAGGACATAAGAAATGGTAAAAATGAAGTAAGAACCCATATAGAATTTATGGGTCTTTTTGAGGTTATTCAACTGGAAAGAAATTTCACTTGAAATAAGGTAACCCCAATTGATGATAGGTTTTTCATGTAGGGAATTATGCATAACATATATGACATTTCTTGTTACAAACATAGAAGATTCCAATCTAAGAATCCAAGAAAATAGCCAAGCAAATTCTCTATATGGGTATTTTAGCAAGTTTACCTCGACTCTAGAAGTACCAGGGTTGCAATTTGGATCTTCCAAATAGTTGATCAATAGTTTTTTCCCTCCCTTATGTTGTTTCAAAAATTCATCAGCTTCCTCAATCTTGAATTGCATAGTTGGCACAGGTAGTCATAACATTTTAGAAAATGTTGAGGGAGCTAAAGAAATGGGTTGATGACCTTGCATTTGAATTATTCTTCATTCAAAAACAAATTTATCTACACACCATTAAATGATCTTCTTCATATAAGTTACTTCTAGAGCACATCCTACTAATGTGATTCCTGAGGTCCATATTAGGTTATCCTTCTTCTCAGCTGGAGGAAGATTTTTGTAGTACTTGTATGCATTGGACCACTGGCACTGTTGATCCTCGTGACCAAGTGTGTTCAATGTATCTCCAAAAAATACTTCCTTCTTCTTACTTGACATATTTTCTGCTTTTTACAAAGGTGGCGCTATTGTCGATACTTATAGGTTGGAATTTTTATTTTAATTAAATTCCACTATGTACTACCTTGGTAACTCAACCAACCATAGATCATGCTTTAAATGTCATCAATTGTCATGGGACTTGGATTTATTGTGACCCTTGATCAATGCATTATTCATAATAATGACATTATTATTTTACGAGTGGAAGATTATGTGGAAAGGGTAATTAATTTTAAGGGAAATGGCAATGTGATGGTATGATAAACGAAAAGTGTTAAGTATGGAGGTGTAAAATTATGTATGTGAAATGTTACAAAAATGCGGACTTGCAGGGTTGCAGACTTAAACGCTTGTGAAACAATATTTGAGAAAGAGTGATGATGACCCCATTGATATTCACAAATAAAGTTAAGTGTTGGGAGAAATGAAAACTTGCAGAGCTATAAGTCTTAGAGAAGTGATGAGGAGTAAGGAGATCCGCTATGTAATGAGAAATATGGCTAAGTATGAAAAATAAGTTAAAAATGGAAATTGAATGCAAACCTGTGGATTTGTGGAGGTGGGAATCAAAAGAAAACGAAAAAGGAAAAGAAGTAAGAGTCTTGGTGAGTGTGGGGTTGCAGACCTGAGTAAGTCAAAAAATATTTATGCATTTTTATGCAGCTTGGCATTTGCATCATTTGAAAAAATGATGAAGTGCTTGGAGGTTTTGTTTTGTAAGAGAAGAAAAGTAAAGAAAAATAACCTAAGAATAATGTAAAATAAATTCTAAGAGTGGTTGAGTGACAATACTAGACCGGTCGAAAATATGGATCAACAATACCTAGATACACATTAGATCCTATAAATCTTGGAAGGAATAACTTGGCATATGGGAGGTGAATGGAGGAATAAAATCAGATGAAGGGATATAACCGCCAAGGGAAGGAAATCAATCTGAAATGGTTGAAAATAAGGCATAAAGTGAAATTAAAAGAGAGAAAAAATAACTTGTTTCGAGGGCCCTTAGAGTGAGGAAAGCCAAAGGGGATGGTGCTTGATTCTAGACCTCTCAACAAATATAAGTGGTTTGGGCTCCCCTCACAAAAAAACCAACTTTGAAGTCCCTATGCAA
>JASDQU010243321.1:49116-65208 GCA_032191745.1 Picea mariana | reverse complement strand
AGACCCAAAAAGTAATGCATCATCTCGAGATATTTCACTTCAAACTCAACAGCAAGTTTTTTTTTCTCTTACACTCTAAGATAATATTTTCCACACCTATTTAGAAATAGGTCATCCATATATAGCAGTAGTATTACCGGACCATCATACACAACCTTAAAGTAAAGGTTAGGATCTGAATTGTTGTTTCTAAATCCTAAGCTCATCAAAAAATTGTCGATCCTTCCATACCATGCTCTAGGTGCATGCTTTAATCCATATAAATCATTCTTCAATCTGCACACTAAGTGTCTCACAGTTGTCACGTACTCAACAGAGTGTTCTGTTACTACAAGGACTATTCTTCCTAATCAGGTTGCCATATGTGCCATAGGAAGAATTTCAGTCCTTTCGGATGTTGAAAGCCACGCACTTTGAGTCTTATGTCTTTAGAATATTGTGTCATGGTCATTAGCCATTGGTCAATTTACCATGACCAATCTCGAGAGAATGTCAGCCCGATGTTGAAACATTAACACTTAAGAAGAAATTACATAAAATCTCAACACTCCCTCTGCATGTGCTAACCTCCTCTTCTTCTTCATTACATGGATGTGCACAACTCTATGTCTAGATAGTCTTGCTTCACATTGCTTCCCAAGACTGTCAGTATGCCCCCTTCTGAGATTTATTACCTGTGACGTGCCTGGAACAAGAAACAAGAACAACAAAAAAGCATCTCCTAGAGGAGATCAATTTATCTTCTGCACAACTATATACAATGACCCTAGAAATGATGTCTTCTACTAACACACAGCCATCATATACTTGATGTCATATGACTCACCATGTTGATTTTCTAGTGTTAAATTAGATAAGCACAATTTTCCGCAAGTGGTTATTACTTCCAACGATATTACTTTAGTAAACTCTAGAACATCACTCAGTAATTACATTCGGAAAATTTCAACTACTTAGAAACTTCGGCTTCTTCCCTAGATCACTTCCCACGTGTAAGAGAGAAAAATATGTGTGTCTATTGTTGTGTCTTTTTATAGTAATATTAAATTGATCCAAAAAAGACATGTCTCTTTGAAAATTTTATTTTATTTTATTTCTTATAAATAGTTGGAGAATACCTCTCGTAACTACCCAAAGATTAATTTGGTTATAATCTATCCACATAGTGTTTGACTTTGTTAAATTGTTCCTCCATAATTCATGTAATTCTTTGCCTAAATATAGGTAGAAGTAAATATGGAATACATTCCTCATATTTAGGTAATTAGACATTTTTACTAGAAATTATCGCCCACCATAATTTATGGAATTCTTTCTATAATTTAGGTAGGAGTAAAAAGTAAATATTTTGTACATAGAGATTGCAACAACCCCATAAATTTGACACTTCCAAGACTTTACTCTACTCTCATTTTCGTGGGCCTTCCTGTGAAGGAATCAAGCCTAGTCTCGCTCTGATACCAAGTTGAATTTTTCATAAGAGATGATATTGTATGTGAATGGATATCTTATTACAATGATGAGTGTTCTATATATAAATAACATATGGTGACCATCAAGCCTAGTCTTGCTCTGATACCAAGTTGAATTTTTCATAAGAGATGATATTGTATGTGAATGGATATCTTATTACAATGATGAGTGTTCTATATATAAATAACATATGGTGACCATCCAGAAAAAGATGTGTCCCTTGAATAATAAATATATTTATACTTTATATTATATTATACATATAATATAAATATACTTTATATTTATACTTTATTAAATATATTTATATTTTATATTATTACATCAATAATATTGCTTAATAATTAATAATATATATTTCCTTCATGAAACACCTTAAGAACCTATCCACTAGAGCCAACTCCTTCATTGAAATAATTTGTTTCATTAGAAGATCCTCACCAATCACCACTATGATTATTTCCACCCTTTTCTTAATGCATTTCCTTATCCTCTTTGTCTAACCTCTCCTGGTATTTTGTGCATAATCCGTGGCATTTAAGCCTCCCACCAGTTCTTCAAAACCAAACAATTTCTTAACAATTTTGTCAACTGGGGTTTCTTGTTTAAATAAATAATTGATCACAAATATTATTTGATTTGATGGAACCCTAGTTTCAATGGGGGACTTTAGTAAAACCGTTCGAGCAAAGGATGTTGCATAGTACTATAATCTTTGGTGTGATGATTGAGTTTTGGGTTATCATTATTTCAAATCTAAGGCCCTTACTCCCTTATGTCAATATATGTGACTAAATTATGAGGTCTTAACAGGTCCTAATCATATTTGAATTTTCTAATATTTCCCTTACTTTCCAACATGGGGTATCCATCCCGAAGGGTTTTTGAGACAGAGTTATCTCCACAAAGACACCATTAGGTCTACTATCTACATCTCTAAAATGTACAGCAAATGGATATTCCAAATCCCAAAGGACAAGAAAGAATTTATGAGTTTTCCAAGTCAAAAAGAGAAAGAAACAAATTGTCACTTTGTCTAGCCGTGACTATTTCCTCCATAAAAACAAAAATCAATCCCCTTATCATTTCCGAGGCTCCTCATCATAGTGAAGGATCTCTTCTTCCCCTATCATCTTCAACCTTCATTCCCCTCTCTTATCGTATGAGTAATGAGCTATATGTTTGGGGGAGGTTTTTATGCAACGGTATGGTTGTGTTTGATAGGGATGGTATGACATTTATGTAGTAGCACCATAACATAAACTCCATTGTATGATTAGGTTTACCATATAATGTCACTATAATTGTACCCCTAGAATCACCATATGGCGTAACTATTAAATGTCGTGTCATATACAAGATGTGACCCCTATACTCAACATTCTCATGATGTACAACTCTTCAATAAATTTTGGACGAATTCAAAATCTTTATAAATAATATTTATCTTGCATCATACTTTACAATACTTATTAGATTAAATGAGATGAGATGTGTTATATATAAATAAATTTAATAAATAAAAATAATAAATTCTTTTAAATAAATAACTAACATTTATTTTAATTTTATATTTTTAAATATTATAAAAAATATTATTTTAAAATTATTTTTAATATTTACTAGGGATTGTATTGAATTCTCTTTACATTAAATATACCAAATAATCAACCCCAATACACAACATATTCATGCTATTATCAATAGCCCTTAGAAGAGCCAAGGAAATTCTCTCAAATTCATGAATATCTCTCATGATTCTAGCTAGTTAATAAGGTGTACTAACTAAACGTGTATGTTTTGCTCAGATTTGACTCTTCTTGAATTGAATTCATTTGTTTATAAGTATCTAGAATATCTAGATGAAAGAATTTTGAAGTAGCTTAAGAAATAGTGTTACTAGACAAATAGGTAAGTGTTGACACAAACTAATCTCCTTAACTTCCTCAAGAAATTAGAACAAAACATGACAGAATACAAACTTCTCCTTAGATTTCATTGTGATGTATACTAGTTCAATGAGGGATAAAAGACATCGTGTTTAAACGTTGTTTGATCCTTGATAGTGTTGTCCTTGCTCCATCTTAAGGTTTGTGGGATGTTGAACCTGTTAAGAAACGCAAATCAACAAAGAGAGAGAGCAACAATATGTATATTCCAATGAAACCTATGCATAAGATCAAGGAGTTATGCAATAAAAATGGAGACACTTTTATAGGGAAGAAATGTATTATTGCATTATATTGATGAAAGTGGAGAATACAACCTATGTCCTGATGGTGCAAGGTCCCTTCCAATGGCCCTTTACCTCAACACACATACTTTTGCTCCAATGATTTTGATGAAGAGTATACACAGCCTGACTTGGAAAGCTAAAGCAAAGCTATCACAAGCACAATCTTTAGCAGAATTATTCATGCATAAGCCAGCCTAAATTTTCCCATGAGAGATCCCTCCTTATATAGAGTGAATAGGGATGGATGAAGAGATTAGGATGATCCCACTAAATCATAGAAGCGAGTGAGATCCAAACCGATCGGAAGCCACCTCATCCTTTCGAAGATTCCATTCTATAACATTCGATAAATTGACCTTTTTCCTTTGTTTGAGCATCGTCGCACCCTCAACATTAGCAACCTGCAACGACGTCGTAGGCCACTATGGTGCAGCATGCGACGATTGGATATCGCCGCACCCTTAACATTGGTAAGGTGCGACGATCTTCTTTGATAGAGTTTTTCAATAGGGAAAAGATGATTCCATTTCTCAGGGAAAATTATTATTTCTTCAATATCCTTCAGGGAACAGAGAAGTA
Organism: Picea mariana; assembly: GCA_032191745.1. Classification (NCBI taxonomy): domain Eukaryota; kingdom Viridiplantae; phylum Streptophyta; class Pinopsida; order Pinales; family Pinaceae; genus Picea; species Picea mariana. Next base: position 60,920 of record JASDQU010243321.1, on the reverse strand, counting down.
GGCAATACACATATCATCAGTGATCACGGGAGTGATGAAAATAATGTGTAATAGAATGCCCCCCAAAGTATTAATTTGGAACGCGTGACAGCTGAAATACTTTGTAGAATGTGTGTGTCGAGAATAAGGAGCACATCAGTCAGAAACATGTCAACAAACAAGCATCTGCATAATAACATACCATTTAATGAGGTAGGCATTCTTATACTCAGACTACAAGTGACCCTAAGCATAAGTGTAAAGTGAATCATGGCCACCAATCATACACTGTGGATACGTGTCATTATGATTCAACATAGCAATGAGAAATACACTATGGATCTATGTTATAAAGACTCAAATTTGGACATAGCCACGAGAAATACATAGTGGATCTATGTGTCAATACAGATTTATGAATACTCCATCGCAACTTGGATCCATGTGAAAGTATCCAGTTTCTTCATTTCCATTGTCCCGAAGCACGAATCTATCCATGTGATTACAGATGTTGAAGTCGAACATGGTAGAAACTACTTGATTACCGATCATTAATGAATATCATTAATAAGTGCGAGGGAAATCACCATTGATGTTAATGACCCCCAAGGTACTGTAGTACTATCCAACGAATGTGAATTAATGAGTTGAAGTCAAACACTCGATGGAATTTTCCAATTAGGGGCCAATGATGTGAACCCACTATCGAAAACGAGGAAACATGTGATTGAGGTATGCAGGCTCCAAGATACTAAATGATTTATAAGTCTAATTCCTGGATAATGAGTTGAAGTCGACAGAAAAAGACTCGTCATAGGAGGGCCTTAATGTATCCCCTATCAATGACACAAAACATGTAACAGATTTGAAGTGGATCAGAGTACAAAGTGATTCAAGACTAACTCAGGGAAGGCCGACGTAGTAAGAGTTTGAGGACTGCAGATGGTCGAATTGATAGAAGGCTTGTTTCGGTTGAACTTCTCTTGAACATATGAACGACACGACAATTGTCTTAGCGGCATTGTCTCAAGGAGGATCAATATAAGGACTTTTGGATGATCAAACGAGAGACAAATGGATTTCCCAACCCAGATACAACAATGAAAAGGGGTGTCATGTTCAAGAGAGACTTATTTCCACTAACATAGATACAGATATACACTTATTTCCCAATTTCCCCCCACCATTTCCGTCGAGTACCTCTTTATTTTTCCACAAGCTTGAGGAGGATAACATATGCTTGAAATGTAAGCTCATCCTTCGAATGATTCCCTCAGAGTATTTTTAACGAACCCTAGGAAGGAGTGGTTCGGTCCCATATGGGCCTTTCGATGTTTGTTTTATGAGTCCAAAGAAAGAAAACTCAAGGGTTTTCCATATTTAGAGTCTCTGAAAAACACTTAAAGACAACTCCAAAATGTCATTTTTCATAAAGTAGTCTGATGAGAACAAAAAAGAGATAATCTACCACTCAACAAACGTTTTCTTCAAACACTTTAATGAGCGTGAAAAGAACAAGATCGCTTAGAAATCTTTTCATATTTAGAGAGTTTGAAAAGAGCTTAAAGAAGAATCCATGGGGGTTCCTCTTTCGTATATCCTTTACGAGTCTGAAAACGTGATAAAAGTTTACTCGATTACATTCTCAGATATTTACAAGCATGAGAAAGAACAAAGACTATGCTCGACGTTTTTTACTGAAAAAACTTAAAAGCATATGTACATCAAATGATTTGCAAAAACATGTAAAAAACGATAAAAGGGTTGATCCATATCAAAATTCCAATCACCTGACCTGTATCCTGTAATATTGACACTTTGAAATGTTCATTAGGTTTTAACATAGGTGAAGAAATAATTTCATTTTAGGTCAAAACTGGTAAAATAGGTTAAATAAGATAAAAACAAATTCATTTTTACCATTCCATTTGTATTTCACCAAAACTAGTGTCAAAACCCTCATTTTCCCCCGATCTTCAAGCAATGATTATGGCGTGATTTGTGGACGATTTCTTGAGTCGTCTCCATGAAGTTGGTTCTCTTCCTTCTCTCTCTCTTTATATATCAATTTTTTTAGTTTTTTTGGTTATTTTTGAGTTTCATGGACAAATTTCCAAAGGGGAAAGTGCCTCCAGATCGTCGCAGGCTCTCTATATCGGGAACTATGACAATCTGGGATTGTCGCAGGGGTTACACTGATGAAGTGCGATGATGTCACACTGTGGTAAACTTGGGACCTGCGATGACCACAACTCAAAAATAAAAAAGAAAGAATGAACTAGGGAAGCTCCCAATTTTAGATTTTCAATGAATTAATTCATCTTTAAATGTTGTTTGGCAGACTTTCCACGGTTCATCATGCTCGAATGGCAGAAAAGAGAGCACGAAGAGGAATATTATATTGCATGGAATGATCCCAACATGGTTATGGCACTCTAAGAGTGCATATTTCTTAAGTTCTTCAAAGTGCAGGGCATGAGGGCCCAATTAGTTCTATTGGAGCACTTAGTCTGAATGTGGGATGTGAATGAACAAGTTTTCCATGTTGGGGTACATACACTCACTTTGGATATTGGCGACATCTATTTCTTGACCGGTTTATCTTGCTTTGGATCTCAAGTTTCGTTATCCAGAGGCAGAGGAGGAGGTGATCCAATGGATTATTATGTCAGGCAACATTGCTTGGCTGGTACAAAGAAACATAGTGGTAAATTTCCAATAAAGAACGTCCTTGATTTACCTTTGAGGACCATACTTTTCACCATCACTCATGTGGTTGGGAGTGCATCTCCACACATGGCCTTGCAGAGTCAGTTTTAGTATGTCACCAAGTGCATGGAGTCTCAAGTCTTCAACTGGTGTGAGGGCCTCCTCAAGAATCTAAAAAAACAATTAACAAAGTGCAGGATTGGTCGACTGAAACAATTTGGGTAAGGATCAATTTTGGTTTCCTTTTTCCTAGGAAGGGTCCCACTACTGCATCTTCAAAATGTGGATTGGGGTGTGCCTGCTCCACAGGATCCTCGCATGAGGAGGTGGGTTGACTTGATGGTGCGCCATGGTGGCATCCTAGCTATTACATATGGGCCTACCTTTTTTCCAATGGATGAGAGATCAATTTATCATGATCGAGGATTACGCTTATGTCGGGGCTGATTTCCGTGGTGATATTGACTTGGCACTACCCTAGGGTTCACAGTGGGGAGAGATAGGTAAAAAATACTTTTTCATTATATATTGCTTTTGGCATTTTAATTATGAAATTTTTATGTTATGTATTTGAGACTAATAAAAAGCTCTCAAAATGTAGATGTGGCACCTTTCAAACCTCCAGAGTCATCTCCAAACCATAGACATGGAGAGGGAGGTGCAATGGCAGGTCGAGGAGTAGCGGATGAGGATCTAGAGGAGATCGAACACAACCTCGAGGGATTGACTATGGATATCCCTAACATTATTGTGGATGAGTTACCTCGATGTTACCAACACCATATTGTTGGTGTTTTAGCATCTATTGGTCGACTTCTCCCTCGTGTAGCACAAGCAGTGGTTTTTTATCATGAGCATCATCCATGATACATATGTATATGAAGCCATCTAATTCAATATTTTGGTCCCAGGACACACTTTTTTGTAACTTTTTGCGTTATAATACAAAACTTCTACCGGCTTACTTGTTTTTATGAGTTTGTGTTTGGATTTATAAATTGTGCAAATGTCTATCTAAAACATAATTGGCTAAAGCATATGTTAGTGTATTTCGATATCTAGGAATGTGTTGATATTCAATGTAATCAAAATTCCTTTCCAAGAGGCGGATTCTCAAGTATACCCGTAATAGTGTAGAACTTCTAATGGAATATATGTTGCTTAATTGCAGCACCACAAGTTGAGAATCAAGTCGTACAATTAGATGACGAAATCCAATTGAAATGGCATCAGTCAATAACTCAATGATGGCACTATATTCCGCAATATTATTAGTTGCATGACCCAGGAAAATACTATGTAGACTTATCAACTCGTACGTAGGTGCATAGATTTCCCATGTAGCAGACACGAGATTTTGAGTACTATGAATAGCACCATCAACAAAGCCAATATAAGGTAGCGAGAACGTCGACATCTGAAAACCAAGCGCAAGGCAAGGTAAGCAATTTGAGAGTAGAAAAAGAAAAGACAAAAATCACACTAGAGTATGATACATTAAAGTACAAAGCACTCATGCAAAACATTTTAAGCATAGTACTTCTTTAAGTAAATCCCATTTCTGGGTTCACTCAAAGGAGTTTCATCGTAATCAACCAACTTGTAAGCCCCTTTCTCTAATACTCGTTTAACAATATAAGGACCACACCACATGGGCTCGAATTTACCTGCCCCCAACAAGTCATGATCTTCGTCATAAAGGAGAACCAAATTGCCTTAAAAAAAAACACGAGGTTTAACATGTTTGTCGTATTGAGCCTTGACACATTTTTTTTTGGGTTTCTATGACTATCGCAGCATCACGACGAGTCTCATCAAATTGCATTAAATACAACATGCATTCTTCTTCGATTTTGGTGTTGGGGATAAGTTTGATGGCTAGCTTCAGAGACAGAATTTCACATTCAATCGGCAAAACGGCTTCAATACCATACACTAATTGGAAAGGCGTGAACCCTGTAGAAGATTTAACTGATGTCTGATAGGCCCATAATGCCGAAAAAAGTATTGTATTCCAACTTGACTTATGAATACCTACCATCTGTCAAAGCATAGTGGTTAAAACTTTGTTGATTTCTTCAACTTGGCCATTGGCCTATGGATAATAATGGGTTGAGTTTTCATGTCGTAAACCCAACTTATCGGTAAGCTTAGACATCATAAAATTGTGAAAATGGGTGCCATGGTCAGTGATGATGGATTGAGGGACACCAAACCTAGTGATGATATGATTGAATATGAAAAGTGTTGCAGTTTTCCCAGTGTTATCGAATGTAGGCATCGCCTCAACCCACTTAGTGAAATAATCCACAACAACAATGATGTATCCATGCCCCCCGACCCAATGAGGGTTACATGTCATGAAGTCAATGCCCCATTTAGCAAATGGACCAATGGAAACTACAGGATATAGAGGAGTAGGATGAGATCGAATCTTATATTATAGGTTTGACAAGCATGGCATTTCTGAACTACGAGAATGTAATCCTTGAAAAGCGAAGACCAGAAGTAACTATCTCGTAGGATTTTTTGGGCAGTGGCATACCCAGACATATGACTGCCACATGCTCCATAATGAAATTCATTTAGTGCTTTCTCAACTTCATCATATGTCAGACATCGCTGAAACACGAAATCAATACCACGACAGTAAAGGGTATCACCAAGGATAATATATTGATGGGCTTGATACCTAATACGACGACGATCTACACAGGATACATCAGGCGGAAAAGTTTGGGTTTGGAGATAAATGATGATGTCTCCATACCACATATCCTTTGAAATAATCAGAAAGAGAGATTCATCAGAAAAAGAATCTTCTGCCACATTTTCTACATCAGCGAAGGGAAGGTCACATATCAACTCAACAAAGACCAAATATTTCTTTGACTTGGCTTTCTCAAAATCTAAATCAAACTCCTGGAGAATCACAATCCATTTGGAGTATTTTCCTCCTAGCAATTGTCATGTAATAATATCTTGCATAGGGTTTCAATCAGAAATAATCGTGATTTTGCGCAATAAAATATAGTGACGAAAACGTTAGACAACTTGAACAGCTGCCAAATCCAATTTCTCCACATGCATGTATTTGATTTTGGTGGTCGTAAGACTCTAACTTAAATAGTAAATGACATGTTCATCGTGTGAATCATCCTCTTGGATCAAAACCATGGCGATGGTGTGATCCGGAGCATCCAAATATAGGAAGTAATCTCGATTATAATCTCGGGGAAATAATAGTGGTGTGAGGTTTAATGCAAGTTTCAAAGAATCAAATGCTTTGTTAGCAGTGTCATCCCACACAAATCCATGACCCTTCTTAAGAATTCAAGTGAAACCTTTCGTTAGTTCGGCATAGTTAGGAATGAATCGTCGTAGAAATCTTGCCTTCCCTTGCAAACTTTGGAGTTGGCATAAGGTAGAAGGAGGAAAATTGATGATGGCTTCAACCTTCAATGGATCCACTCTAATCCCATGAGTGGAAAAAATGAATCCTATAAGTCATCCAGACTCCACACAAAAAACACAGTTATGTGGATTCAATCGTATACAGTAATACCGACATCAGAGGAAAATTGCTCGTACGTGTGTCAGGTAATCTTGACAACGCATGGAATGTGCCTGTAAATCATCAAGATAAGGTTGTACAATATGCATTGATATCATGAATGGCATAAGACATAGGTCTTTGGAAAGTCGCACCATCATTCTTGAGACCGAAAGCGAGTTTACGGTATGCAAAGTTACCCCAAGGGAAAATAAAGGCAGTTTTATGTTGATCCACAGATAAAATATTTATTTGATTATAGCCAGAAAATCCATCCATCAGAGAGAAGATTTCACTTCTGGCACAATCATCGATGATCTGGTCGAAGAAAGGGGTTGGATAATTATCTTTAGGTAAATCCTTGTTAATATCCCTATAATCAACACACACACGGAGCGGTCCTTATTTCTTCATGACCGGAACAAGATTGGACACCCAATCAGTCAATGCTACAGGGTAAACAAAACCATCTTTAAGAAGTTTATCCACTTCAAGTTTGATTGCAGCGGATTTTCGAGGATGAACTGGGTGAATTCATTGTCGAATAAGCTTAGTGTCAAGGTATGTCTTAATTTCATGTACAACGATATCTAGATCAATTCTAGGAATCTCTTCGTAACTCCATGCAAATACATCACGAAATTCTTGGAAAAGGGCCTTGTAAGTTTCAATCTCAATGAGAGAACATGAGGCACCTATGTGAACATTTTCCATAATTTCAGGCTTAATCCAAATATCTAAAGGGATAGTGGGTGAAATATTTCCCAAGTTTCCTTCATACAAAACATCACGTGTTGGTTTAGAAACTGGAGGGAGATTAATAATTGCGGACGGATTCAAAATCCGTCGGTAACTCTCGATAGTCTCAGGTTCGAGGAAGAGGATAGAAAGATGATTTCCATCATCCCATGGTGTGTCTTCTACAAACATAACTGCCATGATTGCTTCATCAATGTGAAAGATCGTGTGAAATGGATCAGAAGACGTATCAAAGAGAGAATGAGGAGAAGGAGATGTCTATTGAATATCTTGATCAGCCAATTCAATCGGACTTAGTAGCATTTGGTTTCCATAAAGAGAACATTCTTCCAGGCTAGGTACTATCCAAGGGTCATAGCATTCATGGATTTCACTAACACTGGTCGAAATCATGTTAATAGAAGTGACATGAGGAGGAGGAGGAACATCGGGTGGCAGAATAGGGAAGGCGCATATTAACTATGAATCTTTTAAAATACCCACACCAACATTCTCGTAACCAGGAGGTGTTTTCGCTATGAATGGAACATTACTAGTGCATGAATTAGAACTAAAAAAGGTGAGTTGATCTACCATAACAACTTTACCTTGGTGAGGGAAACATATCACATGGAAAAGAGTAGAAACAACTGCGCACATAGCATCAATCCAACTGCGACAAAGTAAGAGGTTGTAATCGAGAGGTGCATCAAACACCTCAACGTCAATAGTAACTAATTTTCCTTCTAACGCAATAGTTAATGCAGGAAGAACACCATAAGGTTTATACCATGTCCCATTAAAAGATTTTAACACGTTATGTGATTCAGTAAGGGAAGGAGAGCCAATGGATTTCCAACAGGTGATAGACATGACACAATTTGAAGCTCCTTCATCAACAAATGTTCGACAAATATTCTTGGTTTCCACAATTACTTGTATTTGAAAATCTAATTGATGAGGGAGTCTTGGGATGTGATCTTCCAAGTCAAAGATTATCAAATTCGTGTCAATAGGATTGATTCCACCAATAGCCTTTAACAGTTCCTTTCGTTGAGTAGGAAAACATTGAAGGAATTCGAGAGCCGACATTGCATACGGTGCATCTGAAATATCTTCTAAAATACTGTAGTTTTGAGTTGCACGTGCATGTGGGTTAAATGACGACTTACAAACGACGGCCTTAGGAGGTGGACGGATGAATGTATCAGTATTAGGTCGTTCAAGATGAAGAGGACCATTGGGAGGTGGAGTCAATGGAGTAGGTTGATCATCAACTTTCTCTTTAGAAGGAGAATAATATTTGGTTCGAGTAGAGACTGCAACTTCGTTATTCTTGGAGTCACCATTACACATAAGCACATAAGAGCTGGTAGAGGGAGAAGGTTGGTCATGAATAACTAGTTGGGCTTGTTTTTGAGAAGGAAAAATTTGTGAAAAAACGGAAGGCATAGGGGGATTTCCAGTACCTTGGAGGCATCGAGTAACTTTTGCATGTCTCAGACAATCTTTCGTATAATGGTCCTCACCACAAATAAGGCAAGGATAACGAGATTTTCTCTTTTCTTTATCATCAGCAGGTTAAGTTTTTGGTTTATCTGGTTGTTGAGTATTAGTTTTATCTTCTTGATTCTTACCCTTCCCTTTCTTCTTATTTTGAGATCTATCGGTAGTCGTAGAATGGACCGTATTCACCTCAGAGGTTTTACCGGGAGAAGTAGTAGGAGGAGTATCATTTTGTACATTGATAGTAGTAGGTTTGGGATTGGAATGACTGACTATTTTTGTCTGATTATATGTATGAAAAGTGCCAATCACACCATCAACAACATGAGATGCTACCGAAAGCATTGGGGTTGGATTTATAGACGGGTGAGGAGCATTAGGGATCAAGTCATACAATGTATCTATTTGAGAATAAACGAGATCCAAGTATTGGGCACGACTCATCACATGTTCTTCAGTGACGACACCTCCCATGGAAACATCATGAGATATGGGACTAATGAGTGACTTTACAAACCACTCAGCCAACAATTTATCAGGAAGAGGAACTTTTATTAATCATTGTCTCCTCTTCCACTCATGAATATGATCTGAGATGTGGGTAGAAGAGGATTGTTTAAATGAACTTAAAATTTTCATTCTTGTCTCATACCGTATCGGCAGTTGGTAATGTGTCAAGAAATCCATGGCACGGTGTTGAAATCATTGAAGAAACCTCTTGTAAATTTAATGTACCATTTGACAGTCGAACCCGTAAGAGTGCATTGGAAAAGACGTAGTCGTATGGAGTCATCCATCAAGGAGTTGGATGAACAATGAACATGAAAATTCATGACAAGATTGTTTGTATCTTCTCATGAACGACTGTCAAACTTTGGAATGTCCGACGGTAATTTAGCAGGTATAACTAGCCAAAAAGGAGAATGTAAGATAGGATCATTCAAAATTCGAGACAAATCTGGTAAATCCAAAGTAGCTAGAAATGGAAATTGTCTGTTAACTTGAGGAAACTGATAGTTTTGGGGAGGTAATCTCGTAGGTATACTAGTAGGACCATAAGTTTTTTGCAAATAGTTAGAGGGTCCAATAAAATTCGGTTGAGGAAGATTTTGAGTCAATTATCCAACATTACTCTGTTTATTTGGCATGCCACCTTGGAAAGGAGCATTGGATTGGAAATCTTGACCCCAGGTAGGGTTTACAATGCCTGGAAACGATTGCCCGGAATAGGAGGGTACAAAAGAATTTGTTTGAGGATTTTTCCCCCAAGGTAGTTGTTGAATTTCCTTGGAAAGGAAAATTCCAAGGTTGGGTTTGTAATCCAGACATAGATTTCCCATAAACTGGATTATGTCCCCCAACTTGGGGTTGTCCCCCAACTTAAGGTTGACCTCCAACTGGAAGTTGAAAACCAGAAGTAATAGAATGACTTGTGCCTCCAAGCATATTGGATCTACTTGGTCCAGGAATATTAGATCCTCCAGGTGGTGTAGGAAGACTAGGCCCTCCGGGTAAACCCTGGGTAGGATTAGGAATAAAACCACTAATAGCATTATACCCAGGTGGAACAAAACGATTAGGTCCTCCAGATGGACCCTGAGTACGGTTAGTAATAGAACTACTAAGAGCATTATACCCAGGTGGAATTGATGGATTTGGTCTCGATGGAAGTGGTGTTCCAATAGGAGCTTGAATTGTTACCGAACTTCCAGTAGAAAAGGGTGTAACTTGTGGGACTGTGGTAGAGTTAGTGAATTTGCTAGGAAGAATTGTATGTGTACCAACCAACAGCAGGTCTGAAACCATAGCAATATTACTTGTCATGCCAATAAAATGATTTGGAGGTAATGTATAAGCAGTAGAAGTAAAATGTATGTGTGGTGATGTAGGTTGGTTTGGAATCATACCTAGTTTGTCAAAAATGTCACGTCTCGAGGGAGTTATCCACAAAGAATGGACTGGGATAGAATTGGGATTAAAAATTCCAGAAGTTTGAAGAGGTGTTTTAATGCTTCACTAGGAAATGGTGGTTCATCCATGAAAGACTCTACGAAAGGTTCTGAAGGTATTATAGGATAGTCTTCAACAACAACGTCTCCGAAAGAATTTATTCTGAGCAAAACATGGTCTTGGGGAGTATTCAATAATGGATTTACAGGGAGTGACGATTCAACCAATGGAGTAGAACTCCTGATATCAGAGGATGCATCATTATTGATTGCTCCTTCAGGAGAAGGACCCTCTGGTGAATTAGGAAGCAAGGGATTGTATTCGTCTGGTTCTTTCGAAGGCAATCCTTGCATCCTACATGAACGGCGAGGGCCGATGTTGGCCACACCAAATATAGAATAAAAAATATATGTGGCCAACTAGATAAGACAAGCAACACTCACTAATAAAATCTAGATATCAAGCATATAAACAAACCTTCTTATTTCTGAATCATTAGTTGGTGATGAAATCCAACGTCGCGAGATCAAGACAAGAAGGGTCTGGGATAAAGTGGGTGGAAAATTTACGTGGACGACCTTCTTAACGGACTTACACCCTAGTGTAATATCCCACACATAATCGTGGGTATACCCTCCAAGGAGCCCAAGTGAGTTTAGCCAACGTCGATTCGAGGTATTGTGAAGACTTGTGCCTCCATAGTCACCTCGTGTAAAGACCCTAAAGATGTAGGCTACTAAGATTACCAATTATCACAATGATGCTTGGGGAAGCAGTCAATAGTCTGATATACATGCAAGGGCATGGTATCTGTTAGCGATAAAAAATGCATTGGCATTTTTTTTAAAGAATGATGCCTAATCTTGTAGGGAAAATTTGACTAACTTCCCGAGCTCCAAATGCAGATTTGAAAGCACCATTGGAAAGCTTAGGATTTCTAGATGTCGATCGACTATTCAAGCATGTAAAACGGACTCTCCATGATTGAGAAATTTGATTTTAAAAACATTTGCACTTTCACCATCTAACCCGTCTTGAATTTTGCTAGTTAGCTGGTGAAAGCTCTGCTTTTAATCAGCTAAGGAGCGGATTTTCGGGTAAATTAGCTGGTGAAAGCCTGTCATAGCCAAAATAACCAAAATTTTGCCCAGATCGGAATTTTTTTAGTTTGAATGGTTTGAAACCATTTCAAATGGAGAGTTGTTGAATTATCAAGTCTGATTCAAAGGCTAGTTTTGAGGGATAAGGTCAAAAAGAGGTTTTTCAACTACATTTGGCATCTTTTTCAAAGGCAGAATATCAGGGGTTTGAAGACACATCATCCAATTCAAATTTTATCTTTGAGGACCAAATCAAACAGCCTTGGGAG
>JASDQU010243321.1:33359-44626 GCA_032191745.1 Picea mariana | reverse complement strand
GACACTTCCAAGACTTTACTCTACTCTCATTTTCGTGGGCCTTCCTGTGAAGGAATCAAGCCTAGTCTCGCTCTGATACCAAGTTGAATTTTTCATAAGAGATGATATTGTATGTGAATGGATATCTTATTACAATGATGAGTGTTCTATATATAAATAACATATGGTGACCATCCAGGAAGAGATGTGTCCCTTGGGTAATAAATATATTTATACTTTATATTATATTATACATATAATATAAATATACTTTATATTTATACTTTATTAAATATATTTATACTTTATATTATTACATTAATAATATTGTAATTAATAATATTGCTTAATAATTAATAATCATATGATTAATTATTAATCTAGTAGAATGTCTTTCAAATGCTGCCCAAATATCAACAATTAAGAATGTTTGGGGATAGTAGTCCCTTTTTCTGTCTATGGGGGTTAAATTTTAGGGTTTGGATTACTTGATATCATATATTTGGAGTCTCTGATCGAAATTCCATTTTTATCCTCACTAAATTTATTCACAAAGACATATTCTCTTTCTTTATGATGACTATAATTAACAATTATGGGAGAAAGAGGGGATTTAGGGGAAGGCTATTCTATTAACATATCTTTGACCACAGATGTGGCCCTTGCTTTCTTCAAAATTACTTCCTCCTTATCTTTTATTATCTCCATTAGAATGACCTTTGGTTTAGAGATGGATTTGTAATGAAGTTGCATTATGTTGAAGGAGGGCCCATAATTAACCATGTATCTCCCTTATTCACCATGGCTAGTTGTACCCATGATTTTTTCACCATAAACTTTACCAATATTTTCACTCTAAGTGAAACCCTTCCTTCCCAACTACAACAATTTTCATTTTCCAATGTTTATTGTGTAATTTTCCAAAGGGACAGTCATATGTGATGTGTCGATAGTCATGGCAAAGATTGCAGTGAAAAGGCACTCCTTCATAATCCGATGCTTGGGTAAAAACTTAATATCCAACCTCCAGTGCAATGCACTTGGGAAACCGTAACCTCAAATTCATTTCAAACATTATTTTCGCCATAGATTTCAACATTGAATCACATAATTCCTTCTTGAGACCCCTAGTCCTCTTCCTATCTCATGTAGTATGGATTCATTCTAGAATTCAAGTGGTAACATAGTCAACTTAACCCAAATTGGAAGGATTGGATTTTTTCCTACCATAAGATTAAAACATGATGTCCATGGCTTGAGGATTAGTAGAGCATTACCCTAGTAATAACTTCTACTTATTATCCTCTCAATATAATTGGAATTATTAAAGATAAATTCCATCCACCCTTGTGTCATGATGTGAAATCTAGGAATGTACCCTAGATGTTTTCCATGTGCCTTGCCTATCCATTCCCTTATATATATTTCCTTCATGAAACACCTTAAGAACCTATCCACTAGAGCCAACTCCTTCATTGAAATAATTTGTTTCATTAGAAGATCCTCACCAATCACCACTATGATTATTTCCACCCTTTTCTTAATGCATTTCTTATCCTCTTTGTCTAACCTCTCCTGGTATTTTGTGCATAATCCGTGGCATTTAAACCTCCCACCAATTCTTCAAAACCAAACAATTTCTTAACAATTTTGTCAACTAGGGTTTCTTGTTTAAATAAATAATTGATCACAAATATTATTTGATTTGATGGAACCCTAGTTTCAATGGGGGACTTTAGTAAAACCGTTCTAGCAAAGGATGTTGCATAGTACTATAATCTTTGGTGTGATGATTGAGTTTTGGGTTATCATTATTTCAAATCTAAGGCCCTTACTCCCTTATGTCAATATATGTGACTAAATTATGAGATCTTAACAGGTCCTAATCATATTTGAATTTTCTAATATTTCCCTTACTTTCCAACATGGGGTATCCATCCCGAAGGGTTTTTGAGACAGAGTTATCTCCACAAAGACACCATTAGGTCTACTATCTACATCTCTAAAATGTACAACAAATGGATATTCCAAATCCCAAAGGACAAGAAAGAATTTATGAGTTTTCCAAGTCAAAAAGAGAAAGAAACAAATTGTCACTTTGTCTAGCCGTGACTATTTCCTCCATAAAAACAAAAATCAATCCCCTTATCATTTCCGAGGCTCCTCATCATAGTGAAGGATCTCTTCTTCCCCTATCATCTTCAACCTTCATTCCCCTCTCTTATCGTATGAGTAATGAGCTATATGTTTGGGGGAGGTTTTTATGCAACGGTATGGTTGTGTTTGATAGGGATGGTATGACATTTATGTAGTAGCACCATAACATAAACTCCATTGTATGATTAGGTTTACCATATAATGTCACTATAATTGTACCCCTAGAATCACCATATGGCGTAACTATTAAATGTCGTGTCATATACAAGATGTGACCCCTATACTCAACATACTCATGATGTACAACTCTTCAATAAATTTTGGACGAATTCAAAATCTTTATAAATAATATTTATCTTGCATCATACTTTACAATACTTATTAGATTAGATGAGATGAAATGTGTTATATATAAATAAATTTAATAAATAAAAATAATAAATTCTTTTAAATAAATAACTAACCTTTATTTTAATTTTATATTTTTAAATATTATAAAAAATATTATTTTAAAATTATTTTTAATATTTACTGGGGATTGTATTGAATTCTCTTTACATTAAATATACCAAATAATCAACCCCAATACACAACATATTCATGCAATTATCAATAGCCCTTAGAAGAGCCAAGGAAATTCTCTGAAAGTCATGAATATCTCTCATGATTCTAGCTAGCTAATAAGGTGTACTAACTAAACTTGTATACTTTGCTCAGATTTGACTCTTCTTGAATTGAATTCATTTGTTTATATAAGTATCTAGAATATCTAGATGAAAGAATTTTGAAGTAGCTCAAGAAATAGTGTTACTAGACAAATAGGTAAGTGTTGACACAAACTAATCTCCTTAACTTCGGCAAGAAATTAGAACAAAACATGACAGAATACAAACTTCTCCTTAGATTTCATTGTGATGTATACTAGTTCAATGAGGGATAAAAGACATAGTGTTTAAACATTGTTTGATCCTTGCTAGTGTTGTCCTTGCTCCATCTTAAGGTTTGTGGGATGTTGAACCTATTAAGAAACGCAAACCAACAAAGAGAGAGAGCAACAATATGTATATTCCAATGAAACCTATGCATAAGATCAAGGAGTTATGCAATAAAAATGGAGACACTTTTATAGGGAAGAAATGTATTACTGCATTATATTGATGAAAGTGGAGAATACAACCTATGTCTTGATGGTGCAAGGTCCCTTCCAATGGCCCTTTACCTCAACACACACACTTTCGCTCCAATGATTTTGATGAAGAGTATACACAGCCTGACTTGGAATGCTAAAGCAAAGCTATCACAAGCACAATCTTCAGCAGAATTATTCATGCATAAGCCAGCCTAAATTTTCCCATGAGAGATCCCTACTTATATAGAGTGAATAGGGATGGATGAAGAGATTAGGATGATCCCACTAAATCAGAGAAGCGAGTGAGATCCAAACCGATCGGAGGCCACCTCATCCTTTCAAAGATTCCATTCTAGAACATTCGATAAATTGACCTTTTTCCTTTGTTTGGGCATTGTCGCACCCTCAACATTAGCAACCTACAACGACGTCGCAGGCCATTGTGGTGCAGCATGCGACGATTGGATATCACCGCACCCTTAACATTGGTAAGGTGCAACGATCTTCTTTGATAGAGTTTTTCAATAGGGAAAAGATGATTCCATTTCTCAGAGGAAAATATTATTTCTTCAGTAGCCTTCAGGGAACAGAGAAGTAGGCAATACACATATCATCAGTGATCACGGGGGTGACGAAAATAATGTGTAATAGAATGCCCCCCAAAGTATTAATTTGGAACGCGTGACAACTGAAATACTTTGTAGAATGTGTGTGTCGAGAACAAGGAGCACATCAGTCAGAAACATGTCAACAAACAAGCATATGCATAATAACATACCATTTAATGAGGTAGGCATTCCCATACTCAGACTACAAGTGACCCTAAGCATAAGTGTAAAGTGAATCATGGCCACCAATCATACACTGTGGATACGTGTCATTATGATTCAACATAGCAATGAGAAATACACTATGGATCTATGTTATAAAGACTCAAATTTGGACATAGCCACAAGAAATACATAGTGGATCTATGTGTCAATACAAATTTATGAATACTCCATTGCAAATTGGATCCATGTGAAAGTATCTAGTTTCTTCATTTCCATTGCCCCGAAGTACGAATCTATCCATGTGATTACAGATGTTGAAGTCGAACATGGTAGAAACTACTTGATTACCGATCATTAATGAATATCATTAATAAGTGCGAGGGAAATCACCATTGATGTTAATGACCCCCAAGGTACTATAGTACTATCCAACGAATGTGAATTAATGAGTTGAAGTCAAACACTCGATGGAGTTTTCCAATTAGGGGCCAATGATGTGAACCCACTATTGAAAACGAGGAAACATGTGATTGAGGTATGCAGGCTCCAAGATACTAAATGATTTCTAAGTCTAATTCTTGGATAATGAGTTGAAGTCGACAGGAAAAGACTCGTCATAGGAGGGCCTTAATGTATCCCCCATCAATGACACAAAACATGTAACAGATTTGAAGTGGATCAGAGTACAAAGTGATTCAATACTGACTCAGGGAAGGCCAACATAGTAAGAGTTTGAGGACTGCAGATGGTCGACTTGATAGAAGGCTTGTTTCGGTTGAACTTCTCTTGAACATATGAACGAAATGACAATTGTCTTAGTGGAATTGTATCAAGGAGGATCAATATAAGGAATTTTGGATGATCAAACGAGAGACAAATGGATTTCCCAACCCAGATACAACAATGAAAAGGGGTGTCATGTTCAAGAGAGACTTATTTCCACTAACATAGATACAGATATACATTTCTTTCCCAATTTTCCCCCACCATTTCCATCGAGTACCTCTTTATTTTTCCACAAGCTTGAGGAGGATAACATATGCTTGAAATGTAAGCTCATCCTTCGGATGATTCCCTCTGAGTATTTTTAATGAACCCTAGGAAGGAGTGGTTCAGTCCCATATGGGTCTTTCGATGTTTGTTTTATGAGTCCAAAGAAAGAAAACTCAAGGGTTTTCCATATTTAGATTCTTTGAAAAACACTTAAAGACAACTCCAAAATGTCATTTTTCATAAAGTAGTCTGATGAGACCGAAAAAGATATAATATACCACTCAACAAACGTTTTCTTCAAACACTTTAATGAGCGTGAAAAGAACAAGATCGCTCGGAAATCTTTTCATATTTAGAGACTTTGAAAAGAGCTTAAAGAAGAATCCATGGGGGTTTCTTTTTCGTATATCCTTTACGAGTCTGAAAACGTGATAAAAGTTTACTCTGTTACATTCTCAGAGATTTACAAGCATGAGAAAGAAAAAAGACTATGCTTGACGTTTTTTTACTAAAAAAATTAAAAGCATATGTACATCAAATGATTTGCAAAAACATGTAAAAAACGATAAAAGGGTTGATCCATATCAAAATTCCAATCGCCTGACCTATATCCTGTAATATTGACACTTTGAAATGTTCATTAGGTTTTAACATAGGTGAAGAAATAATTTCATTTTACGTCAAAACTAGTAAAATAGGTTAAATAAGATAAAAACAAATTCATTTTTACCATTCCATTTGTATTTCACCAAAACTAGTGTCAAAACCCTCATTTTCCCCCGATCTTCAATCAATGATTCTGGCGCGATTCGTGGACGATTTCTCGAGTCGTCTCCGTGAGGTTGGTTCTCTTCCTTCTCTCTCTCTTTATATATCAATTTTTTTAGTTTTTTTGGTTATTTTTGAGTTTCATGGACAAATTTCCAAAGGGGAAAGTGTTTCCAGATCGTCGCAGGCTCTCTATATCGGGAACTATGACAATCTGGGATTGTCGTAGGGGTTACATTGATGAAGTGCGACGATGTCACACTGTGGTAAACTTAGGACCTGCGACGACCGCAACTCAAAAATAAAAAAGAAAGAATGAACTAGGGAAGCTCCCAATTTTAGATTTGAAATGAATTAATTCATCTTTAAATGTTGTTTGGCAAACTTTCCACAGTTCATCATGCTCGAATGGCAGAAAAGAGAGCACGAAAAGGAATATTATATTGCAGGGAATGATCCCAACATGGTTATGGCACTCTGGGAGTGCGACTTTCTCAAGTTCTTCAAAGTGCAGGGCATGAGGGCCCAATTAGTTCTATTGGAGCACTTAGTCTGAATGTGGGACGTGAATGAACAAGTTTTCCATGTTGGGGTACATACACTCACTTTGGAGATTGACGACATCTATTTCTTGACCGGTTTATCTTTCTTTGGATCTCGAGTTTCGTTATCCAGAGGCAGAGGAGGAGGTGATCCAATGGATTATTATGCCGGACAACATTGCTTGGCTGGTACAGAGAAACATAGTGGTAAAGTTCCAATAAAGAACATCCTTGATTTACCTTTGAGGACCATACTTTTCACCATCACTCATGTGGTTGGGAGTGCATCTCCACACATGGCCTTGCAGAGTTAGTTTCAGTATGTCACCAAGTGCATGGAGTCTCAAGTCTTCAACTGGTGTGAGGGCCTCCTCAAGAATCTGAAAAAACAATTAACAAAGTGCAGGACTGGTCAACTGAAACAATTTGGGTACGGATCAATTTTGGTTTCCTTTTTTCTAGGAAGGGTCCCACTACTGCATCTTCAAAATGTGGATTGGGGTGTGCCTGCTCCATGGGATCCTTGCATGAGGAGGTGGGTTGACTTGATGGTGCGCCATGATGGCATCCTAGCTATTACATATGGGCCTACCTTTTTTCCAGTGGATGAGAGACCAATTTATCATGATCGAGGATTACGCTTATGTCAAGGCTGATTTCCGTGGTGATATTGACTTGGCACTACCCGAGGGTTCACAGTGGGGAGAGATAGGTAAAAAATACTTTTTCATTGTATATTGCTTTTGGCATTTTAATTATGAAAATTTTATGTTATGTATCTGAGACTAATAAAAAGCTCTCAAAATGTAGATGTGACACTTTTCAAACCTCCAGGGTCATCTCCAATCCATAGACATGGAGAGGGAGGTGCAACGGCAGGTCAAGGAGTAGCGGCTGAGGATCTAGAGGAGATCGAACACAACCTCGAGGGATTGACTATGGATATCCCTAACATTATTGTGGATGAGTTACCTCGACGTTACCAACACCATATTGTTGGTGTTTCAGCATCTAATGGTCGACTGCTCCCTCGTGTAGCACAGGCAGTGGTTTTTTATCATGAGCAACATCCATGATACATATGTATATGAAGCCATCTTATTCAATATTTTGGTCCTAGGACACACTTTTTTGTAACTTTTTGCGTTATAATACAAAACTTCTACCAGCTTACTTGTTTTTATGAGTTTGTGTTTGGATTTATAAATTGCGCAAATGTCTATCTAAAACATAATTGGCTAAAGCATATGTTAGTGTATTTAGATATCTAGGAATGTGTTGATATTCAATGTAATCAAAATTCCTTTCCAAGAGGCGAATTCTCAAGTATACCCGTAATAGTGTAGGACTTCTAATGGAATATATGTTTCTTAATTGCAACACCACAAGTTGAGAATCAATTCGTACAATTAGATGATGGAATCCAATTGAAATTGCGTCAGTCAATAACTCAATGATGGCACTATATTCTACAATATTATTAGTTGCACGACCCAGGAAAATACTATGTAGACTTATCAACTCGTACGTAGGTGCATAGATTTCCCATGTAGCAGACACGAGATTTTGAGTACTACGAATAACACCATCAACAAAGCCAATATAAGGTAGCAAGAACGTTGACATCTGAAAACCAAGCACAAGGCAAGGTAAGCAATTTGAGAGTAGAAAAAGAAATGACAAAAATTCACACTAGAGTATGATACATTAAAGTATAAAGCACTCATGCAAAAAAATTTAAGCATAGTACTTCTTTAAGTAAATCCCATTTCTGGGTTCACTCAAAGGAATTTCATCGTAATCAACCAGCTCGTAAGCCCCTTTCTCTAATACTCATTTAACAATATAAGGACCATGCCACATGGGCTCGAATTTACCTGCCCCCAACAAGTCACGATCTTGGTCATAAAGGAGAACCAAATTGCCTTAAAAAAAAACAAGAGGTTTAACATGTTTGTCATATTGAGCCTTGACACATTTTTTCTGGGTTTCTATGACTAACGCCGCATCACGATGATTCTCGTCTAATTGCATTAAATACAACAGGCATTCTTCTTCAGTTTTGGTGTTGGGGATAAGTTTGACGGCTAGCTTTAGAGACAGAATTTCACATTCAATCGACAAAACGGCTTCGATACTATACACTAATTGGAAAGGCGTGAACCCTGTAGAATATTTAACTGACGTTTGATAGGCCCATAATGCCAAAAAAATCATTGTATTCCAACTTGACTTATGAATACCTACCATCTTTCAAAGCATAGTGGTTAAAACTTTGTTGATTTCTTCAACTTGGCCATTGGCCTATGGATAATAATGGGTTGAGTTTTCATGTCGTAAACCCAACTTATCAGTAAGCTTAGACATCATAAAATTTTGAAAATGGGTGCCATGGTCAGTGACGATGGATTGAGGGACACCAAACCTAGTGATGATATGATTGAATATGAAAAGTGTTACAGTTTTCCCAGTGTTATCGAATGTAGGCATCACCTCAACCCACTTAGTGAAATAATCCACAGCAACAATGATGTATCCATGCCCCCCGGCCGAGTGAGGGTCTCATGTCATGAAGTCAATGCCCCATTTAGCAAATGGACCAATGGAAACTATAGGATAGAGAGGAGCGGGATGAGATTGAATCTTATTATTATAGGTTTGACAAGCATGGCATTTCTGAACTGTGAGAATGCAATCCTTGAAAAGCGAAGACCAGAAGTAACTATCTCGTAGGATCTTTTGGGCAGTGGCATACCCAGACATATGACCACCACATGCTCCATAATGAAATTCATTTAGTGCTTTCTCAGCTTCATCATATGTCAGACATCACTGAAACACAAAATCAATACCATGACGGTAAAGGGTATCACCAAGGATAATATATTGATGGGCTTGATACCTAATATGACGACGATCTACACAGGATACATCAGGCCAAAAAGTTTGGGTTTGGAGATAAATGATGATGTCTCCATACCACATATCCTTTGAACTAATCAAAAAGAGAGATTCATCAGAAAAAGAATCTTCTGCCACATTTTCTACATCAGCGGAGGGAAGGTCACATATCAACTCAACAAAGACCAAATATTTCTTTGACTTGGATTTCTCAAAATCCAAATCAAACTCCTAGAGAATCACAATCCATTTGGAGTATTTTCCTCCTAGCAATTTTCGTGTAATAATATCTTGCATAGGGTTTCAATCAGAAATAATCGTGATTTTGCACAATAAAATATAGTGACAAAAACGTTGGACAACTTGAACAGCTGCCAAATCCAATTTCTCCACATGCATGTATTTGATTTTGGTGGTTGTAAGACTCTGACTTAAATAGTAAATGACATGTTTGTCGTGTGAATCATCCTCTTGGATCAAAACCATGGTGATGGTGTGATCCAAAGCATCCAAATATAGGAAGTAATCTCGATTATAATCTTGGGGAAATAATAGTGGTGTGCAGTTTAATGCAAGTTTCGAAGAATCAAATGCTTTATTAGCGGTGTCATCCCACACAAATCCATGACCCTTCTTAAGAATTCGAGTGAAACCTTTCGTTAGTTCGGCATAGTTAGGAATGAATCGTCGTAGAAATCTTGCCTTCCCTTTCAAAATTTGGAGTTGGCATAAGGTAGAAGGAGGAGGCAAATTGATGATGGCTTCAACCTTCAACGGATCCACTCTGATCCCATGCGTGGAAAAAATGAATCCTAGAAGTCATCCAGACTCCACACAAAAACCACATTTATGTGGATTCAATCGTATACGGTAATACCGACATCTGAGGAAAATGGCTCGTACGTGTGTCAGGTAATCTTGACAACTCATGGAATGCGCCTGTAAATCATCAAGATAAGGTTGTACAATATGCTTGATATCATGAAAGGCATAAGACATAGCTCTTTGGAAAGTCGCACCCGCATTCTTGAGACCGAAAACGAGTTTATGGTACGAGAAGCTACCCCAAGGGAAAATAAAGGAGGTTTTATGTTGATCCACAAATAAAATATTTACTTGATTATACTTATGGCACAATTATCGATGAGAAAATCCATCCATCAGAGAGAAGATTTCACTTCTGGCACAATCATCGACGATCTGGTCGAAGAAAGGGGTTGGATAATTATCTTTAGGGAAATCCTCGTTAATATCCCTATAATCAACACACACATGGATCAGTCCTTATTTCTTTGTGACCGGAACAAGATTGGACACCCAATCAGTCAATGCTACAGGGTAGCCAAGCCAGCTTTAAGAAGTTTATCCACTTCAAGTTTGATTGTAGTGGATTTTCGAGGATGAACTGGGTGAATTCATTGTCGAATAGGCTTAGCGTCAAGGTATGTCTTAATTTCATGTACAACGATATCTGGATCAATTCCAGGAATCTCTTCATAACTCCATGCAAATACATCACGAAATTCTTGGAAAAGGGCCTTGTAAGTTTTGATCTCATCAAGAGAACATGAGGCACCTATCTAAACATTTTCCATAATTTCAGGCTTAATCGAAATATCTAAAGGGATAGTGGGTGAAATATTTCCCAAGTTTCCTTCATACAAAACATCACGTGTTGGTTTAGAAACTAGAGGGAGATTAATAATTTCGGACGGATTCAAAATCCGTCGGTAACTCTCGATAGTCTTAGGTTCGAGGAAGAGGATAAAAAGATGATCCCCATCATCCCATGGTGTGTCTTCCACAGACATAACTGCCATGATTGTTTCATCAGTGTGAAAGATCGTGTGAAATGGATCAGAAGACGTATCAAAGAGAGAATGAGGAGAAGGAGATGTCGATTGAATATCTTGATAAGCCAATTCAATCGGACTTAGAAGCATTTGGTCGCCATAAATAGAACATTCTTCCAGGCTAGGTACTATCCGAGGGTCATAGCACTCATGGATTTCACTAACATTGGTC
>JASDQU010243320.1:115962-126365 GCA_032191745.1 Picea mariana | reverse complement strand
GTGCAATATTGTGGCATATATAGAATTCCAAGTAATTGTTATGATGGGATGGCTTAAGGAATAATTAATAAATTCATGTAGACATCTTATTGCTACATTTCACATTCGTTCATCAAATCGAGAATCATACTTGGTGTTTTGTCTTTAAATTATACCAAGATTTTAGCTATGCTTTCTCACTAACATTAATAGAATGGAAGAGTTGACAGAGCTATGAATGAATTGTTGTTGTAGTAAACTGGAGTTGGTTATTCCTTTCCTTGTTCAAGTTCATTCAATACTCTTTGTAACCAGATTGCTTGACAAGTTGGTGCTACATATTTGACTTATGTTGATGAAATCGTCACAATGGGTTGTTTCTTGGATGCCCATGAGATTGTTCCTGAACCGAGATGAAAGATATAACTTGAAGAACTCTTTCTGTCATCTAGAATTCCTGCAAAATCACTGTCAGTGTAGCCAATCAAACAATTATTTCAGTTCTTGAGTATAAAATACCATAACTTGTTCCTCCTGCAATGTATCTTAAGATCCCTTTTTTGACTTGCCGGTGTGTTTCTTTAGGTGTCTCCATAAACATGGAAATCAAGCTAACTGCAAACATAATTTTTGTTCTAGTGGTAGTGAGATGCATGAGACTACCAATTGGTCTCTTGAACAATGTGGGATCTATATTTGAACATTTATCTTCTTTGTTGAGTTTTGTTCCACATTTCTATTGGTGTGGGTGTTGTCTTGCAATTGATCATTCTAAACCTTTTTAGTACATCCAATGCATATTTTTTTTCACTTATGAAGATTCCACATTTTAACTGATTTACCTCTATGCCAAGGAAGTACTTCATCAAGCCCAAATATGTCATCTCAAATTTTTGTTTCAATTCTTCTTTAAACTACCCTGCTATACCAAGCTCTTGGAGATTTCTTAATTCCATAAAGAGCCTTCTTCAACCTATATACCTTGTCATCCTATCCTTTTATCTCATACCCTGGTGGTTGCTGCACATAAACTTATTCTTCCATAATTCCATTTAAGAATGTAGATTTTACATCCATTTGATAGAATTTCCACATGTTTTGGGTTGTTATTGCTAATATAACTCTCACTATATCTAACCTTGCAACTGGTGCAAAGGTCCCACCATAGTCGACTCTGGGTTGTTGGGAAAAACCTTTTTCTACTAATCTAGCCTTGTACTTTTCAATTTCACCCTCTCATTAAATTTGATTTTATAAACCCATTTTACACCAATACAATATTTGTCTTTAGGAAATTCTACTAGATCCCATGTTTCATTCCTTTCTATAGAATCTATTTCTTCATCCATGGCTTGTGCCCATTTTTCTTCTTTTATAGATTCTTCAAAACATGTTGGTTGGCATGTAAACAATGAAAAGTTTGAATGCACATCTAGATCTTCATAAAGTTCTCTTAAACTTCTAGTTTTTCTAGACCTTAATGAAGAAATTCTTGGATCAGATTCACTACTTGATTGATAATTAGGAATAGATTGACTTGTAGGGCTAGATTTCTCACCTTGAACATAATTTCTTGGATTCCTTGTTGTAGTTCTTCTGTCTAGTGATTGGGTTCGCGAACCTTGTTGTCCTCCTTATGTTATCTAATCCTATGCTTCATCACCTTCTTGAGGCACTGCTACTCCAATAGATATAGTCCTATCTATGCTTCCATCCCAAGATTCATCTTATTTGAATTCAACATCTCTGTTGATTATAGCCTTCTTTGTCACCAGATTATATAATTTGTGTGCCTTGGATTGATCATTGTACCTAAGAAATATGCATTTTTCACTTATATCATCTAGCTTCCTTCTTAATTTTTTTTGGCACATGAGCATATGCCACACAACCAAACACTCTAAGATGTGCTACACTGCAACTCATACCTATCCATGCCTCTTGTGGAACTTTTTTCCTTACACTTTTAGTGGGAGATCTATTCAAAAAATAAAATGGACAAGTTATTGCTTCTCCCCAAAAATCATTTGATAAGTGTTTTGATTTCAGTATGCTTCTGGCCATATTCATGATGGCTTTGTTTTTCCTCTCAGCTATGTTGTTTTTTCAACAAGCTAGACTTAAGCATGAAGTTCATTCCATTTTTATCATTTTACTTAAACCATAAACAATTTGTTGTAGTAACCAAGATCACAAGAAGAAACACCATGCACAAGTACACAAGAAGTATCATGGGAAACCCTTCTCAAAAAGGGAAGAAAACCCAACCAATCCTTTGCTATATTCTTCAAAAGAAAGACCTCCACCACCATAAAGAACTAGCACACAAAAGGGTGCTTTAAAAACCCTAGAAGACTAGTGCCCAAGAGAGGTGCACACTTTTCCCAAGAACAAGTATTTTCTGAAATTTTCAAACTCACACTTGTGATATATTTACTCAATGGGGAATTTACCTTTATTTATATTAGACTGAACCTGTCAACAGTAGTGTCTATTGGCACAACAGGGCCAACCTCAATAACTTAAAATATAATTAATAATATCCATATTAATTATCTTTTACACTAATTATATTTTACATTAATTATATTTCACTTTATGGTGGGGCCGACCTGTACCCTTTACATTACAAATAGGGTTACAAGTAAGTATGACTCTTGTACAATATATAAAGGGATCTCATACACCCACTAGTGCTCAGCCACTAGGGGCACATCCATCTGTGCTCATCCACAGGGATGTCCACATCTCTATCTCACCACGTCTCACAGGAGAACCACACTCACTAGGACTATGTTCACCTGTGCTCAACCACATGCACACCCAACTCAATAGATCTTCTTTCTCACTGCGTTACACAGGAGAATCATTTGGAGTATCAAACCATCTCAACTCTCTACATAGAGGAGGCTAATACATCATTTCATCTTTGTCTCATAACGATGTACCCAACTCATGGGCTTTCACATGTTCACCTGTGCTCAACCACATGCACGTCCAACTCAAAAGATCTTCTTTCTCAATGTGTTACACATGAGAATCATCTGGAGTATCATCTCAACTCTCTTCACAGAGGAGGCCAACACAACGTTCCAGTTTTGTCTCATATCGGAACCACACACCCATCTCATGGGCACACCCAACTCATGGGCTCTCTCTCAGGTTTGTGTCCTGGAGGATGTCTCATGCAGTTGTAATCATCAACACTCCCTCTCATCTAGGGAGGCATTCTCCACCAGGCCAAGTATCTCATTGATGTACTCGAACTTCGTCTTGAAAAGTGTTTTGGTGAAGATATCTGCGATCTGCTCATGGGTAGGAAGGTATTGCACGTGTATTGTCTTCCTCTGCACCATGTCTCTGATATAGTGATATTTTATCTCGATGTGCTTTGATCTATCATGAAACACATGGTTCTTAGAGAGATTCACACAGATTTGGTTATCACAATGAATAATAGGATCCATTTCATGAGAAAATAAATCTGTTAGAAGCTTGCGAGGCCATACTGCTTCCCGGACTGCCACACTCAATGCTATATACTTTTCTTTTGCAGTATTCAAGGCCACAGAGCTTTGTTTTTTTCTGCACTAGGAAAACCATGGCAAACTCCAAGATAAAACAACAACTAGATGTGCTCTTCTGGTCCACTGTACTCTCTGCCCAATCTGTATCGACATATCCCTGCAAACTCAAGTCCACACTGGAGGCATATCTTAGGCCATATCCAATTGTGCCTCATATATATCTCAACACATGCTTTACTGCTATCCAGTGAGTCTGTCTCGGCTAACTCATGAATTGACTAAGTACATTCACTGCATAGCATAAATAGGGTCTGGTGTTAACTAGATACATCAATGATCCAATTAGTTGTGGATCAATCTCGTCTAAATCATCATCATTTATTTTCTTCAAATCCATCATCATCAGCGTAGGCATGGACTTTCTCTTCTGTCATACCGAATATATTCACTGTATATTTTCCTTGACTCAAGAAAATCTCATCAGTCCTCTGCCATACTTCTAGTCCCAAGGAATAGTGCATCATACCAAAGTCCTTCATCTCGAAATCAGAATTCAATGCATGATTTCATCCAACAATAAGGATTCCTGAATAAGTCACTGAAATCAGGCTCTCGCCATCAACAATGTGATAATATAGGTTGGATCAACAACACTTTTGGTGAAACCCAAACTCATCAAGAATCCTCTGGCTACAAATCTCGATTTGTATTTCTCGACACTTTCATCAGCTACAGGTTTGATCTTATAGATCCACTTGGAAGTCAATAAAAACTTCCCTTCGGGTCTTAGAATGATATCCCATATATCATTTTTCAAAATAGACTAATATTCTTCTGTCATGTCATCTTGCCATACCTGTTCACCTGTTGCTTCTCCATGACAAGAAATCTTAGACTCAATGATGTGGCTCATGGCTGAAAGGTAGCTCAAAAATTTCTTTAGTCTCTTAGTCTCTCGAGATGTTCCTTGAGGGGATGTATGTCTGTCTGCCTCTTGCAAAATTTTTCGAGCCCAGACATGTCTTTTATACCTTACTGCAATATCTTTGGGCATATCAACTGGAGCAACTGGATCATCTGGAATAATGTTTGTCTCCCTCTGAACTACTGAAGGGAGAGAAGGTATTGTCTCACTGTCCATATCCATCTAATATTCTTTAGATCTTTGAAAGGTTATCTCTTCTACAAAGATAATATCTTTGTTTACCTGAATCTGTCTCTGACCAGGGATGTAGATCCGATATGCTTTCGAGGATTCATTGTACCCCACAAATGTACCCTTTCTCCATGAAGCGTTTGGCTTGGATCTCTTCTCTTTGAATACATGAAAATATACTGGGCACCCAAATATCCTGAAGTGTTCAATCTCAAGCTTCACTTCGGTGAAGTATTCTTCGGGAGTTATGCTTTTCAAAATATGGTGGGGACTCCTGTTCTGAACATATACTGTTGTCATGCATGCTTCTACCCATAGAATTGTCTGATCATGTGTCATTTCTTTGGTTGCCTCAATGATGATTATGTTCTTCCTCTTTCTCAAATATTTTTGACTCCGTCTGAGTCAAGTGACTCCCTATGAAGGATAACATATTCCTTTGTATCTAACCTATCTGGAACAAGAAAAAAAAAGAGAAACAAAACAAGAATATCTCCTAAAGGAGAATAATGAGTACATCTCTAGAATCAAAACAATTTAAGGATTGTTGTCACAGCTACAACACCTACTTGTAATGTAGCAAAATTTAGAAATATAGGTTAGAGGAATGACAATTAAAAAAATCAAACCCGGAGTCTTCACTTCCAATGTGCTTTTCATTTGAATGCACTGAGATCCCTCTGGATCCATGACTTCAACAAAGGTTTCTTCCTCCCGCAATTACCCTCATGACAATGATACAAATAATATGTATACAAGTGCATACCTGAGGGCGTTGATATGATTTCTCCAATGGCACCTGGCTGATCTCTATCCTCTGACATCTTCATGAAGAAGGTAGTCACAGTGTCACCTTTTTGTATCACCCACAATAAGTCTTCCTCTAAAGTCTTGTCTTCTAGGAATTTGAAGTTGCTTGATCCATCAAGCTTATCTTCCATCATAATTTTGTTCATCATAATTTTAGATTCTTCACAAACCCTTGTCAACTGGGCTAGAAAACCTAACAGCTAGGCTAGGCTAGAATTTTTAGGTTTTGTTGGACTTATGACTGCCAACAATAAGCCTTTGAAGGATAGGAGAACACTGGTGAGCTGAAGAGCTCCTTCATTGAGTTGTAGAAACCCTAATTCTGAAATTTCTAGGGCCAAAAAGTCAAAATGCTTGGAAATGCAATCTAAAGCTTGTTGGAGGTGTGCTAAAGGAGGCCATACACTCCTATGCACTTTTTAGCCCCAACGTCCAAGTGACAAGTGTTGAAACTCCTCAGAGAGGTAGGTTGTACATAATTTCTGGAAACCCTAGGAGGGTCGTATGGTTTTGCACAAGAGAGAGGATGACTGAAATTTTCTTATGCAATGGGTTCTTCAAGACCTATTCTCTGATACCATGTTGATTTTTCAACAATCTAGGCTTAAGCATGAAGTTCATTCCATTTTCAACATTTTACTTAAACCATAAACAATTTGTTGCAGTAACCAAGATCACAAGAAGAAACACCATGCACAAGTACACAAGAAGTATCCTGGGAAACCCTTCTCAACAAGGGAAGAAAACCCAACCAATCCTTTGCTATAGTATTCAAGAGAAATACCTCCATCACCATAAAGAACTAACACACAAAAGGGTGCTTTACAAACCCTAGAAGACTAGCGCCCAAGAGAGGTGCACACTTTTCCCAAGAACAAGTGTGTGCCGAAATTTTCAAACTCACACTTGTGATATATTTCCTCAATGGGGAATTTACCTTTATTTATATTAGACTCAACCTGTCAACAATAGTGTCTATTAGAACAATAGGGCCAACCTCAATAACTTAAAATATAATTAATAATTTCCATACTAATTATATTTTACATTAATTATCTTTCACTTTATGGTGGGGCCGAACTGTACTCTTTACATCACAAATAGGGTTATAAGTAAGTCCGACTCTTGTACAATATAGCAAGGGATCTCATACACCCACTAGTGCTCAGCCACTAGGGGCACATCCATCTGTGCTCAACCAAAGGGATGTCCACATCTCTATCTCACTGCATCTCATAGGAGAACCACACTCACAAGTGCTMAGCCATTAGGATCRCGTTCTCTTGTGCTCATCCATAGGCACGTCCAACTCAACAAATCTTCTTTCTTACTGCGTTACATAGGAGAACCATTTGTAGTATCACATCATCTCAACTCTATGCAYAGAGAAGGCTAATACATCGTTTCATCTCTGTCTCAGAACGATGCACCCAACTCATGGGCTTTCACACGTTCACCTATGCTCAACCATAGGCACATCCAACTCAACAGATCTTCTTTCTCACTACGTTACACATGAGAATAATTTGGAGTATCATCTCAACTCTCTGCATAGAGGAGGCCAACACAATGTTCCAGTTTTGTCTCAGATCGGAACCACACACCCATCTCATGGGCACACCCAACTCATGGGCTCTCTCTCAGGTCTGTGTCCTGGAGGATGTCTCACGAGCTGTAATCATCAACAAGCTACAACATTTTGTTGTGGCATATACCTTGTTAGAAACTGTCTTTTTATGTCATGTTGTTTGGAGAAATCATGAAATTCCTTTGAATCATATTCACCTCCTCTATCTGATCTTAACACTTTAATTTGATGATCACTTTACTTCTCTACCATTGCCTTGAATTCTTTGAACTTGTCAAAAGTTTCAGTTGTATTTGCAAGAAAATACACCCAAGTCTTTCTATTGTAATCATCTATGAAAGTTAAGAAAAAGTATTGTCCTCCTAATGGCTTGGTCTGCATTGGATCAAACAGATATGTATGAACCATCTATGATGGTGTCTTTTCCCTATAAGACACCCCCTTAGGAAAACTATCCATGTGTTGCTTTGCCAGAATGCAACTTTCACATATATTAATTAGCTCTTGAATGGGAGGTAAACCTTAAACCATCTTGTTATGTTGTAATAAATTTAGGCCACCAAAATGTACATTACTAAATCTAAAATGCCATAGCAAAGAGTCCAAACATCTTTCCTTTTGGGAAAATGAAACATCCTCACTACCATAATTCAAGACTAGGGGGTACATTCTATTCTCTGTCATTTTGACCCTAACAATTAACCTCTTACTAGAATATTTGTCATATATGATGCAATCATGTCCCTTAAAAATTACATTATACCCTTTCTGGGTAAGCTGATCAACACTAATGAGATTGTGTTTTAATCCTAGGATATAATACACATTTGATATATGCCTTTTTTGTCCTTGTTTGGTCAATATATTGACCATTCCTTTTCCCCTAGCTCTTATAACATTATTTGTCCCTAGTTTAACTTCAGTTTTTATTAATTCATTTAGATTTGCAATCAGATTTTTATTGTCCGTCATATGATTGCTATCCACTGTCTATGAGCCAAATATTACTAGAAATCTCTTGAGCAACATTACAATTAAAAAATAAAGAATTTTCATAATTTTCAAAGGTATTAGAATAATTTGCATTATGTTTGCTAAGGTTAACCTTCTTCTTACACTCATGTGCATAATGACCTAGCTTATTGCAACAATGAATTGCAACAGTGAATAACAGTTGACCTTGATTTTTTCATACCTCTGATTATGTTGTGAGATTATATTGTTGCTCCCCCTTGAGCTATGAAATGATCTCCTTTCTTAATCTGAATCTTCCTTTTAATCTCTTTGGCCACTGCTTTTGCTGCTCCTGTCCCTACCTCTTGATATACCTTTACCTCTTGACATAGAAACCCAGGACTTGAAAGCATTTTCCAAAGAATCACCATATCTATTCATTCTAGATTCATGGGATAGCAAAGATCCCAATTCTAGATTCATGGGATAGCAAAGATCCCAATAGCTCATTTACTGACAGCTGTGACAGGTCCGTAGACTCTTCAATAACTACAACCACAATAGCTCAGACATAATAGGATTCTCACAGGGAATTAGCTTGTTTGCTTGCTCCAGCACACAACGATCCCCTTCATGTGGACTGCCTTTACTCGTTCACAGAAAGCGACTCCTCCTCACAGGCTCTACTCAACGCTCTGATACCAAACTGAAAGGCAAAGGAACATACGACTCTGAACTCAGCAAACACAGAATACACAGAACACACAAGTTATAGCTTCCAAAGAAGCGAATTTATTTACATTGTGGAAGGGTTTGCACCTTTCTAGAACTATTTGAGAGAGTTCTGGAATGGACTTATCTGGATCCAAGATTTATATATCAATTTTTTATATATAGAAAATCATAATGATAAAGAATGTCTGAGGAAATTTAAACAGTATACAATTTGTATTTTTTAGAAATTATTATTAAAATTTGATTATATAATTTTTGGTTGGATTGTGTAATTTCAACTATTAATATTTATAATTTCAATAATTATTAAAAAAATTATATTGATAATTATAGTAATTATTAAAAAAACTTTTAATCCAAATTTAAATAACAGGGTGGAAAAATGTTATATAATTTATTTTATGAAATCATTTAATTAAATAGTGTAATAATTACGTCGAAAGGCGTATACCTATTGATAATGGACAGATTTAATAGGGGTTTAGTGCTTAATAAGTTTTTTATGGACAAGATTAAATATGGCTGGAATAGTTTTAGTAGTCACTCAAAATAAATGGCTGTGATTTCAATCATTAACTTCATAGCTATTATAAAGACATCAAGTTATGTGTTTACTTTTTTACATTTACCTAATCATATTTAAAAATTACTTTGATAACTAACTGATTGCCACGTAAGTGATTAACAGAAATTAAAATATTAACACCAAATAAATGAAGCCCAATAGTTTATTTATTAATCAATAATAAAATTTAATAAATTCTTTACCAACCCATACCTTTCGCATTCTTCAGCTGCTGTATTAGCAACTGTGCTAGTATATATAAATATCATGTCAAAATAATAAGAAAAAGGAAAATATTTTTTTTTACATAAAATTAAAAATGATATCTTCTTTGTCAGAGGTATAGAAGCTGCCAGAGGTTCGACCTCCGTAGGCATAGGCATAGAATTTTATCTGTAAAAGTGATATATTGCAGTAATATAAGCACTACAAGCACTGGAGGTAGACTGGTAAGGAGGCGAACATGCAGAGGGAAGATAAGAAATATTAGTGCAAAAATGGTGGAATATATATAACGACGAGTCTCTGGATTTCAAGGCAGAGGAGGATTCGATTCCTGAGGCCGAAACACTTTTGGACTTGCAACAAATTACAGTGAATTCATTATTGGTTGCAATTCCCACGGCCGCTGCCTTCATTCCCACTCCTTCTGCAGCTTGATGATGTGTACGGACAACAAAATGATGTTCCTTAAGTTTAAGTATATTGTATTTTTGGGTATAATCGTGTGAGGGTTTTTAAAGTTCAGAAAATTCATTCGGTCCTCGTTTTTGATGATAGGTGGAATGTTCATTTTAAATATGGAATGTTTTTAAATCCTTAACACAATTATATTCAGAAAAATATACTTTAAAAAGAAAGAAACCAAAAAACCTAGTAAAATGGATAAGGATAAAAGAAAACTCCAAAATCTAAATAAGATAAAAGTGAAGAAGACATGTTTAAATAAGATAAAAGTGAAGAAGACATGTTTAAAAAGAGAGGAACCTAATCAAATGGATAAGAATAAAAGAAAACTCCAAAATCTAAATACGATAAAAGTGAAGAAGACATGTTTAAAAAGAGAAGAACCTAGTCAAATGGATAAGG
>JASDQU010243320.1:68649-79750 GCA_032191745.1 Picea mariana | reverse complement strand
TCTAAAGGTGAAATAAAGACTTAAA
The DNA here is from genome assembly GCA_032191745.1 of Picea mariana. Lineage (NCBI taxonomy): Eukaryota > Viridiplantae > Streptophyta > Pinopsida > Pinales > Pinaceae > Picea > Picea mariana. The sequence goes on along the minus strand of JASDQU010243320.1, from coordinate 79,725 downwards.
CACAAAACCCTAGGGTAGTCAACTACAAATCCTAGGTATTTGTATTTTGTGAGGGCTAATAAATGTAGTCCACTACAAACCCTAATAAGTCATTCTATGTCTTCTAAGAGCCTTTGAAAGATGAGTTCAAGGTGAATCTTGGGTAAAACCCTAGGGTAGTCCACTAAAAATATTAGGACCTTATCCTATAAGAATAGGACTAGGGTAGTCCACTACAAACCCTAGGTATTTATCTTTTGTGAGGGATAACCAAGGTATTCCACTACAAACCCTAAGAGGACATTCTATGCTTCTAAGATACTTTGAAAGATGAGATCAATGTGAATATTGGGTAAACCCTAGGGAAGTCCACTACAAACCCTAGGACTTTATCCTAGAAGAATAAGACTAGGGTAGTCCACTACAAACCCTATAAATATCCTTGCATCCTTTAGAAAGATTCAACAAAATGATTACAAGGGAAGGTAGTCCACTACAAACCTTCCTAGGGTTTCATGACAAGTTCTATTCAAGAAAAATACAAGATAGCATGCAATATTACCACTTTGATAAGTCATTCAATTAATACATCCAAGAAATAAACCAATGTAGACTTAAGAAGAGAACTTATTAGATAAATCAATGATCACCATGAAACCCTAGCCAATAAATCATTCATCAAAACTTGAAATCATCCACAAGATCATCTCCAAGACAAGGTGCATAAGTCATCCATAGTGAAAGAGAAGAAAGAAGAGGCAAGTAGAAGTGATTCTCCACAAGTTGTGTTATGATTTATACTAAGGTAGAACTCCCTCTATTTATATGAGGAAACCAAAGGCTATACCTCTCTAGGAAGCCCATAAAACATAAAAATCCATGATACAAGGTGGATAGGTCTTAGTTCAACCCCCAAAATGCCTCAAAAATAAAGATACAATGCTAAAACATGAAAAACATCCTCCTAAAAATCCACACATGTGGGTGTAGGAAGCTCCAAGGAGGTGATGTCATCCTCTAATGGGGTACAAAAGGATCAAAACATCATTTCTATCCCAAAAAGGTGCAAAGTATCTCCAAAATTCATGCCTCCTCATCAAGAAGGTCACATCTCCTCATCCAAACGTGCCAACTCATAATCACAAGTTCTAAGTCAACTCAAGCATGCATCCAATCATCATCAAGCATGATGTCATCCTCAAATTTGCAATGTCCAAGGTGGAAATGATTATTTCATGAGGGAGAATGGATCCACAACCTCTTCGAAGAGGTGTACCATCCTCGTAAAGGGAAATGGCATCCATCCAAACCCTAGAATCCTCAAAAGGGTGCAACATCCAAGATGTAAGATTCATGCCCTCTGAATGACACGTCGAGCTATATGTGCAATGTCTCATCTCATCAATGCAATGTCCTAAGTCTAGGAAGTGTTGGAAGGTGTCAAGAGGCATTCCAATTCATCATGTAACCCAATGCTCATCATCATGGCTCCAATGTCCTCAATAGAATGCAAGGGAAGCATCATCAATGTCCTTAAGAGGACCATGTCAAATAGTGCATCATCATCAATAAAATCTTAGAGAAGTCAAGTGATACCAACTGTCATGGATACAATAGTCATTAGAATCACAAAATATAAGCCATAAGTTAATGTAAAGGCCATGTAAGTAATTCACATTAGGTATATCCTTCAAACTTCACACTAGCTCAAGACTTTATGCAATTTTCCAAGTTTAGATATGGGAGGACCATCACAAGACTCTATCAGGTGTGTCAGCACCCAAGTAGAAGAAGAGTTCCCCATAAATCAATCAAAGTGTAAGTATGAGTGAATGATATGACATGGGGTTTACTTCATGGTCATGATGTCATTGACATGCAAGGGGACATGTGAGGTTCATTTCCATGAGTGCCTTTGTAGAGAGAGAGCTTGGTGCATTGAGTTACCCTTTCCCCGACACTGTTTCTTTCCATCCCTATATTACCTTTTGATATTCATTAATTTCTTTGCAATCCCCTCTTCAATTTTAGGCATTTATTGCATTAAGATTCAACTAAGTCATTTTCCTTTTGATATGAATTCATAGCATTAGGTCTCGGGGTGATGGCCTCATAGTGAGGGGGTAGAGCTCAAGCTAATCTTGGCTTTTGAATTATCATTTATATCCCATTAGTCATTTTTTTATAACATGATTTTTTAATTCTTGTTTACTAGTTGCGTCAACCCGAGGCATTCAAGCCCCTTCTTCTCATACGAGGATGAAGTACGAACCCTTTTGGGATACATGTAATAGCCACTTACAAAAGATAGGAAAATAGAAGGAGTCTATATGGAAAGTGTCAAGTATGGAAAGGTATGGTATGTTACTCTTATCAAGGCTTCCTAGTAGTACCTGTGTTCCCCAAGAGTGACAACACTTGAATAGGACACATAGGATGGCCATCAAGGTGAAATAAGACAAAAAGCATAATTTTCAAGCATCGTGATCCATTATCTGACTTCAACCCATGATCGTCACCTAAATTATTAATGCATTAAATGTAACACTTTTTGTGAAATAATGACTAATGTACCTCATATCTATTGAACCACCATCATTAGATGAACCTATTGATCAAGCGAATGATCTAAGAAATGATGAGGGGGGAGGCATCTGAGGAGATTCTATCTGTGGAGAATGGTGATCATCATCTTTGGGATCAATTTCTGCAATGTAGATCATGAATAATGATCTCCTCTAGTTACCCTTAGATGAGAGGGGGTAACACTAAAAAATGCACCATTCAAATGTTTTAACCATAAGCAATTTTTTAATTTCAATTAATTAATTATATATGTATATATATATATAGACAACGCCTTTAGAAATGTCCCTTCATGAAGGGTTATGAAATTTTATTAAAATAGAAAGCATTGAGAGAAAGTGTGTGCGTGAAAAATGAGGAGAAAAGACTGAATTGTGAAATCAGTTTCAGGTCATCTTAGCATTTTCACGATAACGTTTTTTTTAGGATGTTTCATACCTTAATATTTTTCAAAGATAGAGGATAGATATTTATGTACATGTGATAAAAATATCAAATGTTGGTTCACTACAATTTCAGAGATATTCCATGTGGAAGTTAAGGTTCCTGAATTCTCATGAAATGAATTTCAAACAAGTCAACTTAGCGCTTTTGCTATAACTTATTTTTTGGGATGTTTCAAACCCTAAAATTTTGCAGAGATAGAGGAGATATCTTGGAGTACATTTGGTAAGACTCTCATATGTTTTCTCACTATAATTTTATAGATATTCTTTGTAGAAGTTAGGGCTCTCGAATGCTCTTGAAATCAGTTTCAAACAAGTCAGCTTGGCACTTTTGCCATAACTTATTTTTTGGGATGTTTTGGACCTTGATATTTTGCAAAGATGGAGGAGACATACAAACACGCCTCAAATAAAAGTTTTAGAATCAAATTTTCAAAATTTGATACGTGGCATGTTGTACAAGTTCGTTCTTGAGGAGAGGCCCAAAACAACTAGCTTTGGGAAATTTTCCATTTGGAAATTCAAATTGGTAAAACCTAGTAAAGGAAGAAGTAGTGAGAAGACTTGGTGAAGGAAGAACCAGTGAGTAGGCCTGGTAACAAAAGAAGTAGTGAGTAGACCTGGTGAAAGAAGAAATGACAAGCAGAGTCAGTGAAGGTTGGTGCAGCTCAGAGATTGGTGTCTCTTGCTAAGTTGGTGTTTAGCAGTGGGGTTTGGTCTCTCCAATAGATTGGTGTCTATGAATATCTGTAATATATTGGTGTCTCTTAATAAGTTTGTGCTTAGTGGTGGGGATTGGTGTTTATATTAGATTGATGTCTACAAAGATCTGTAAGATATTGGTTTCTCTTGCTAAGATGGTGCTTAGCAAAGGGGATTGGTGTCTCCAGTAGATTGGTGTCTACAAATATATGTAAGAGTAGATTGGTGCCTTCTAGGATTTGTACTAGTGGGGATTTGTGTCTCTAGTAGGTTGGTTCCTACAAACAATTATAAGGAGAATTTTCATGGTTTTATCCCGAAAGGGTTTCCACGTAAATCATACGTTCCATGTTTTGCAGTTAATATGTGATTGTTTTCTTACAGTTAATGAATGTTTGAAAAAGTAAAAAATTGTCTTATACTAATTCACCCCCCTCTTAGTATAAGTGTGTTCTCATCAATTGGTATCAAAAGGAGTTCCTTTGTAAATAGTATAACTGCTGGAAGGTAGATCTCGTGAGCACACATGGTTGGTCAGGTAGGTTTCTCTACAAATAGATCTCCATTGTTTAATGGAAAAAACTATGCATTATGGAGAATAAGGATGTGAACATATCGAATGGCTATTGGGTTTGATATTTGGAAATTAGTCATGACTACTTATACATTCCCAACAACTACACCAAAAAATGTGGCTAGGAAGAAGCCTAGTGAACATAATGAAAAAGCTATGGATGTCATCTTGTCTGGTCTATCAAAATATGATTTTGTCAAGGTGATGCATTGTGTATTGAAAAACGAAATTTGGAACAAGACTCAAAATATCTATGAATATGATGACAAGGTTAAGAAGGAAAAGCTCCAAACTCATAGAAGACAGTTTGAGAGCCTGAAAATGTTGCAGCCTATCTTCTCAATGTGGAGGAAATTGTCAACACCATCATAGGACTTGGTGAAAAGGTTGAAGAGTCGATGATTGTACAAAAGGTGTTAAGGTCACTTCCCTTAATATTTGATGCCAAATTTTATGCCATTGAATAAATGAAGGATCTTGATTCATTAGCAATGGATGAATTGCACGAGATCCTCACAGCATATCAAATGAGGATAGAGAAAGAAAATCCATAAAAGAAATAAGCCACCTTAAAAGCCTCAAAGAAGACAAAGAACATAGAGCATGAATCAAGCAATATCTCTGACAATGAATCAGATGCAAAGGAAGCACATTTTGTGAGGAAAATCAAGAAAGAATCTGGAAAATATAAAGGTAAGTTTCCCTTCAAATGCTTTAACTGTGGAAAAGTGGGACATTTTGTTACTAAGTGTCCATATGCAAAAAATGAAAGTAGTGATGAAAAAGAAGAACATAATTCTTAGGATCCAATCCTAACCCTTGTCTATGGGTCATTAGTTAGTAGGATATGTTTTCTATGTAATAAAGGCCAACATTAGTTAATAAGGCCTAATAAATAAAGGAGAATAAGTCAATGTAAGAAGACCGAATAGAAGCTTCTTCTTCTAGAAAGATCTTCCTCTAGAAGTTTCCTTAGAAGGTATAATTACAATAAATAAGAGTAGGAGGCATTGTATATATTGTCTTGGAGATTATTGTAATAGAGCTCTAATATGATGGAGGTTTCCCCCTCGAAGAGGCAAGTGAACATTGTTATCTCTAATAAATGTGCTCTTTCTGGTGTTATTCTGATATTGTTCTAGCTATAATCTTGTTGTTCCATTATTGCTTGCTAAATATTTATGTTATGCATATTATTATTCATCTGCTATATTGCAAGTGGTATCAGAGCTCTTTCTCGGGAAAGAGTTGTGGGGTAATTTTTTTCAAGGTAGAGATGTATTCTGACATCTTTAAGCTACAAATATCTGTCGTTACATGCATAAACCCACAGTCGGGGAGTAATACACACATGAAATACAAATGGTTCTTAAGCGCACATATGTTGGCCACCCTTGTAACCCATGTTGGTACCCCTTCGAGTAGTAGCGCATCAAACAAAACATGTATACGAATCGTCCTAGGCATTCTGAAGCCCTCTGTAGATAAATCGATTCGACACCTGACTGCTATAGTGACATCGAGAAAAACACTCAGGAAGAAACTCTCCAGTACCTGGGTAGTCAGGTAGTACGATTAAGGGCACGGTCTAGCCTCTTTAGTTGGTTCCCTGAGATATTGGGTCGAGTACTACTGTTGGACCCCAGACGTATATCAGAGAGCTATAACACAAAGAAAAACCTTTTCTATAGAAACCTTTCATACCCTAACCCTTGGGATGACAACATAAACAGAACATACAAGATCCATTGTCGTGTAATTGCGTCTCCTATATTTTGGTTGTGAAATTCCTACACATTTCTTCTTATTAAGCATTTGTCCATTTCGTCATTGCATTATTATTCAAATCAGAGTATAACTCCGCAAAAGAAAAAAAAAATTGGGGCCAGGTTGCACCCTTAATTGAGACTTGGTCCATTGGATTCCTCTCTTCATTGTGATCGCAATGGTACCCTTCATTTTTAATACTTTTTTAGGCCGACCCAACCCTTTTCAGGATGCCCTTGTTTGAGACCTATTCCATTGGATTCCTCTCTTTGTCTTGATCAACTAGGTACCTATCATTTTAGGCCCATATTTTAATCCCGATATCTCCTCTTCTAAGCCTCTACCATGCCTACTACCTGCTCTCAATCCAAAGACACCTTGGAGGACAAGGTTTCCAACCTGGAACAACAAATGACAACCATACACACCACCTTACAAACAGTTCTTGAAAAGCAACACCAATCCCTAGAGCAACTCCTCAAGGGTAAGAATGTTGATCCCAATGTAGAGGACCCTCAGTCCTCCCATTATGAGTATACTCACTCATCTCGCTCCCCTTGGGGTTCTCCACCCTCTTGGAATAAGGAGCCCAAAGTTGACATGCAAAAATTCGATGGTTCCAACCCAGCCGGTGGGTTTCTCAAATGGAACAATACTTCTCCCTTCATGATATTCAGGATGATGAGACAAAAATCCATGTAGGGGTTTTGTACTTGGATCAAGAACGTTGGAAGTGGTGGAAGTGGCATACATAATTTTATCCAAGACTACCCACTTGGACCATGTTTATTAAAGAAGTTTGTGCCTGTTTTGATAGGGAATCACATTTTTTGGGAAAGCTCACTAAACTGTGCTAAACTGGATTAGTTAAATACTTCATCACAACATTTGAATAGTTGGATAGTCGAACCGAGGGCTTATCTAATGAATTTTATCTTCAATGTTTTATCAGTGGCTTAAAGGAATCCATTAGAGCTCATGTGTGGATGCATCATCCTACTACCTGGTTACATGCATGCTAATTCACAATGGATGTAGAGACCATCCTTCATGCTCCAACCCTGAAGACTACATTCCCCAAACGTCCTCTACCCTAAGATAACCCAGCTCCGACACAAACCTTGAAGTTACAAAAGGTATCTCCAAAAGAAATGGCAGAGCGTCACAAGCAAGGACTTTGCTATTACTGTGATGAAAAGTATTCATCGAGACATAAATGCAGGGAACAAAAGTTCTTTCAGATTGATGCATCAACTTCCTCTTCCTATGAATGCATACCATTAGATGAGACTCCTGACCCAAAGGATGCTCAACCAAGTATTTATGTTGAATATTGTTGCCTCCCCGGTGGAACCAGAGGAACCTGCATAGATGATTTTAGGGGATAAATTTCGCAAATGGGATAATTTTCCATGGTTTTTCCCAAAAAAAGATTCGCCAATTTACATTTTTTCTAAAAATGATTCACCCAAATTCCATAGAATAATTTTTTTTACTTTAAAAATCACCAAAACTTTATAGAAAGTATACAAAATCCTTAGAAATTTGAATATTTTTATAAAGCTATCGCTAAACATTTTACATTTTGCATATTAAGGAATAGTAAGATTAGCCCATGTTTCTACATTTTAATATAAATTTCCATCCTTAAAATCATCCCTGGGAACCTGTCATATCTCTTCATGCCCTCTCAGGTATTTCGACCCCACAGACATTCAAGATCAAGGGATACATCAAACATAGGTCGGTTTTGGTGTTGATAGATAGTGGTAGCACCCATAATTTTATTCAACGCATGCTTGTTGAGGAGATCCATTTCTTTGTCCGCCCTATTTCTAATTTTCAAATTCTCATCATTAATGGTGGTACGATGAAGTGTGGGGAACATTGTGAGAATTTCAAACTCCAAATGGGTGATTATCATCTGAAAACCCACATGTTCTCTATTTCCATGGGGGGTTTTGATATAGTTTTGGGTGTGGAATTGCTTCTCACTTTGGGACCAATCACAATGGATAATCAAGAGTTATATATGAGCTTCACCCAAGAGGCTCACACCTATACCCTACGAGGTCTCCAAGCGGGCTTTCCCGAAATAATTAGTTCTCACAGGATGGAAACATTGTTGAAGAAAGGCCACCATGGTGTGATCACTCAATTGCATGCCATCTAGGTCACAGATGAGGCTTCTCTGGTAGTCCCTCCTAGTTTGAAACTAATATTGGACAAGTACCCAAGGTCTTTGAAGTTCTAATAGACTTACCTCCTTCCATGGGTGAGCATGATCATAGCATCCCTCTCCTATCAGGAAGTCAACCCCGCAATGTAGATCCCTATAGGTATCAATTTGCTCAAAAAAATGAAATCGAAAAGATGCTACATGAATTACCATAGGTGGGGGTAATTCTCCCTAGTACCAACCCATATTCTTCTCTTGTGGTGATGGTATTAAGGAAAGAAGGTACTTGGCTCATGTGTCCATATTTTTGTGCCTTGAATAAATTGACCATCCAAGATAACTTTCTCATTCATGTCATTGATGATTTGTTGGATGAACTCTAAGGTGTCTGTGTCTTCACCAAATTATACCTTCACTCAGGTTATCACCAGATCTGGATGAAGAAGGCAGATATTTTGAAGACTATTTTTTGAACTCATGAAGGACACTATGAATTCTTGGCCATGCCTTTTGGCCTTTGCAATGCCCCATCCACCTTTCAAAGTCTCATGAATAAACTATTGAAACCTTACATTAGGAATTTTGTCTTGGTTTTCTTTGATGACATCCTCATTTACATCTGCACTTGGGATAGCCACCTTCTTCATGTGGACAAAGTCCTTCACTTGCTGCAGGAAAACCAATTGTTTGTCAAAAAGGCCAAATCTTCATTTGGAGCTAGCGAAGTGGAATACTTGGGACACATTGTCAATTGTGAAGGGGTAAAAGTGGACCCCAAAAAGATACAATCTATGCAAGAGTAGCGGAGACCCATGACCTTAAACCACCTAAGGGGTTTTCTTAGTCTCATAGGATATTACAAGAAATTTGTCTACCATTATGCCAAAATTGATAAGCCCTTAACCAACCTCCTTAAGAAAAATACATTTCATTGGACACTTGTTGTTGAGAAATCCTTCACCGAATTAAAGAGGGCCATGTGCACTATACATGTCCTAGCATCTATTGACTTCAACAAAACCTTTTTGGTGGAATCAGATGCTTTTAGCATGGGTATAGGCACAGTAATCACACAATATAGTTGACCTTTGGCCTTTACTAGACAAGCATTGAGTGGCCGCAATCTGGGCAGATCTACGTATGAAAAATAAATGATATCCATTCTCCATATGGTGCACACATGAAAACGATATCTCTTGGGACGTAATTTCCATATGAAAACAGATCACCATAGTATGAAATGTTTTTTGGAGCAACGACTATCCTCCCTGGAACAAAATAAGTGGTTGACCAAAATGTTGGGGTATGATTATGAAATCATATACAAAAGGGCAAACATAATATAGTTGTAGATTCATTTTCAAGACAACATGAGGAGGAAAACTCCCTCTTTTCCTTATCCTTACCAATACCTGATTGGATTGAAGAAGTACGCTAGGAGTGACTAACACACTCGACTGTCTCCAAGATAATTTAGCGCCTTCAGGAGGACCCTAATTCGCCCATCAACTACACTCGGTATGACAATATTATAATATATAAGGATCACCTAGTTCTATCAGCCTCTTCAGCACTTAAGTTGAGGCTCTTAAATGAGTTGCACTCACCAACTATTGCGGGTCACTCAAGGTTCGAAAAGACATATTCTTGTGCCCGTTGTTCTTTTTTCTAGGCAAGCATGAAGAAGGATATCCTTCACTTTGTCACAAAATGTGAGGTGTTCCAACGTAATAAAGGTGAAACTATCAAGTATCCAAGTGCCCTACAACCCCTTTCCATTCCAGCTTCTATGTGGATAGAAATATCCATGGATTATATAGTGGGCCTTCCTAAATATGGGAGGAAGTCCATCATCATGGTGGTGGTTAATCACCTCTCCAAGTATGCTCATTTTTGTGCATTACCCCACCCTTTCACACCAGCACTAGTCGCACAATTTTTCCTTGATCATATTTTCAAGTTGCATGGCATGCCCACCTCTATTGTATCTGATCATGACCCATTCACCAACACATTTTGGAAAGAGCTATTTAAATTGTAGGGCACCCAACTAAACATGAGCATATCATATCACCCCCAGTCTGACAAAAAAATAGAAGTGGTCAACAATTTTTTGGAAACCTACTTGCAGTTTTTTTCTTCAGACAAACAACACCAGTGGGTGAAATGGCCCCCCTTGGAAGAATGGTGATACAATACTTCCTATTATACAGCCACTAAAATGACCCCATATGAAGAAGTGTATGGTCAACGTCCACCTACAGTCAATACTTATCTTCCAAGCACCTCAAAGGTCCAATCTATTGATACACTATTGCAAGGTCGCACAACCACCTTAGTGGCTTTGAAGAATAACCTCCACATGGCCCAAAATCGCATGTAGCAACATGCATACCAACATAGTTCATAAAGGGTTTTTCAAGATGTTTCTCCAGCTCCAACCTTACAAGAAAACATCTCTCAAATCCCAAGGACATCACAAGTTAGCACCCAAGTTTTATGGGGCCTACTAGATCATCAAGTGTATTGGTTCAATGGCCTACAAATTGGCCCTTCCTGCTACTTCCAAAATCCATCCAGTGTTCCATGTTTCCTATCTGAAGAAAGTGGTGGGACATAATTACAGGGTCCAAACCATCCTTCCAGAATTAGATGAAAAAGGTTCCCTTTGGCTCCAACCAGAAGTAGTCCTCAATCACTGTGATTTTTAACTACATGGTAGAACTATCAAGGAAGTATTTTCAAGTGTAAGGACACATGACGAGAGGATGCGACTTGGGAACCATCAACCATACTCGAGCAGTTTTCGTACCTGCATCCTTGAGGACAAGACTAATTTTGAA
>JASDQU010243320.1:52977-68510 GCA_032191745.1 Picea mariana | reverse complement strand
TTCCACTTCTAGAAAGATCTTCCTCTAGAAGTTTCCTTATAAGGTAGAATTAATATAAATAAGAGTAGGAGGCCTTGGATATCTTGTCTTGGATATTATTTTAATAGAGCTCTGCTCTATTGGAGGTTTACCCCTAGAAGAGGCAAGTGAACATTTTTATCTCTAATAATGATGTTCTTTCTAGTGTTATTTTGATATTGTTCTAGCTATAATCTTGTTGTTCCATTACTGCTTGTTAAATATTTATGTTCCTCATATTATTATTCGTTTGTTTTATTACAATAACATAAAGAAAGGGAACAAACATCATTGACACAAAAAGAACCAAAAAAATGAAAAACATGAAAAGAAGAAAAAATATTATAAGCAGAAGAAGAATCTCTACCCAAAAGGGGTTAGTGACTCCTTTGAAGAAAGAAATGGAAGCAGTTTCTATAGTGATAAATAAGAAACTCTCTTTATGGAAATAAAAAACAAAAATTTATGAAGACAAAGGGATAGAAACGATGGACTCAGAAGAAGAAGAAAATGCCAAACCATATGGGGAAGTGGATGGAAAAAGTGGTGAGAATCCAACTGAAGAAAAAGGAAGAAAATTACAAAGAGCTAGAATCTGAAATTGTTTCCTTAAAAAAGGAACTAGAGAAAACAACTATTAAGTTGAATAGAAGCTTGAAGTTTGAAAAAAACATTGAAATATTATATGATATTATTTTTATAGCATAAAATGCCACATCTATGCATTTGTTCCATGGCCTAGCAATTTCCCTTTTCTTGCTAGACATTTTACCAAACTTGCCTCATGCAAATTATCTAAAAAACATGTATTTTTCACATATTTGCGAGCTCCTTTGATGCAAAGCATGGAATCCATGCTTTGCATTAAAGGAGCTCGCAGATATGTGAAAAATACATTTTTTTTAGACAATTTGAATGAGGCAAGTTTGGGAAAATGTTTAGCAAGCCGAGGGAAAGGGTTAGCCCATGGCACAAATGCATAGATGTGGCATTTTGTGCTATAAAAACACTATCCCCCCTGCCCCCTCCTCCCACCCCCATGCGCCCAACACAACGCAAACACTAGATCTAGGTATGCAAAGAATATAACACATACCCAACATTATCCCACTTGTTGTTTTCTTTGCATATAGGGGGTTACAAGGTTACACTGTCAACAATACATTGCATCAATTTCCATAGATCATATACACCATGAGAACTTCTTAGTGCTCACATACTTTGTTAATGAATATGCAACATTCTTCAAAGTGTCCAGCATGAGGCAAGTTTGGTAAAATGTCTAGCNACACTGTCAACAATACATTGCATCAATTTCCATAGATCATATACACCATGAGAACTTCTTAGTGCTCACATACTTTGTTAATGAATATGCAACATTCTTCAAAGTGTCCACCTTCATCAATAACACTTTCTTTTCTTCCACCATGTCTCTCTCAAAGTGATATTGAACATCAATATGCTTTGTCTCTGAATGATAAGTCATGTTCTTTTCTAGGAATATTTCACTCTAAATATCAAAATATATCCTTATAGCTTGTTGTACCAACCCAATACCTGAAAACAATCTATTTAACCATACCGCGTCCTTGCTTGCATAAGCTTGCATGAGTGGCTTCCATGTATACAACTTATGTAGTTGAGAGTGTCACTATAGATTGTATTTTTCTCATCCAACCTATTCCTCATCCAAATAGGTTAAACACATAACCAATTATAGATATTCTATAATCCAGATCTCCAACCCAGTCTGCATCAAAAAACCCATGTATTTCCAAGAATCTGTCCAATCATGGTCTTCTTTGATAATACAATCCATAACTAGTAGTGCCACATAAATACTTGAAAACCCTTTTTACCAATGTCCAATGATGCTTCCTTGGTTTTGACATATACCTGCTCAAAACTCCCACTACATGTGTAATTTGCAATCTAGTATAGACCATTGCATACAAAAAATTGCCAACCACACTCGCATATGGAACATGAGACATGTCATCTTCCTCTTCTTGTGTCTTGGCACATTGATCCACATATAACTTTACACCTACACGAAAAGGAACCCTGATCGGTTTACATTCCTGCATATTAAACCTTTGCAGTATTGTTTCGACATATTTCCTCTGATTTAACCAGAGTTTCATGTTTGCCAAATCTCTTTTAATTTCCATGCCCAAAATAAAATTTGCAGCACCAAGATCCTTCATGTCAAGTTTAGACGACAACTGAGTTTTCACAATCTAGATAATCACCTTGTTGTTTCCTATCAACAATGTATCATCCATATACAAGACCAAATAAATTAGAGATAATTTTAGGGGCTAAATTTTGCCCATGGGATAATTTTCCATGCTTTCTTCCAAAAAAAGATTCGTCATTCTAAACATGATTTGCCAAAATTCTAAAGCATAAAATTATTTTACCTTAAAAATCGTCAAAATTTTATACAAAATATATAAAATCCTTATAAATTTGAATATTTTTACAAAATATCGCCAAACATTTTATAGTTGTCATATTAAGAACTGGCAAGATTCGCCAAGGTTTCTACATTTTAAAATAAATTTCCATCCTTAAAATTATCCCTAAAAAAATGAGATGATCACCAATTAATTTGTAATACACACAATGATTCACTTTTCTACTTGTGAAGCCAAGTCCCAACATATGAGTATCAATTTTTTTATACCACATCATTGGTGATTTCTTTAACCTATACATGGACGTTTTCATCCTACATACCAACTCTTTATTTCCCTTCATATCATATCCTTCTGGCTACTTCATGTAGATTTCTTATTCTAGATCCCCATGTAGGAATGTTGTTTTCACATCCATCTGTTCTACTTCAAAATCAAATGCAACAACAACAATTAAAATAAATCTAATTGAATTTAACTTGGGAAAAAAAGAAAATATTCCCTCTACCTAAGAATAACCTTTTGCTACTAACCGAACTGTGTATTTCTCCACCTTGCTTTCTGCATTTAGCTTCTTCTTAAACACCCATTTGTTGCCAATGAGATTTCTTCCAGTTAGAAACTCCACTAGATCCCAAGCCTCATTCTTGTCCAAGGTTTCCATTTCTTCAATCATGGCCTTTTTCTATAGTTTTCCATCCTCTGAATCCATTGCCTCCCTAACAGTTCTAGGAACATATTCAATAATAAACAAAGCAAAGTTTGAACAGGAATCAGGTGGAGTATACCTTTCCAGTTTCTTTTTTTCTCGAACCAATCTCCTCAATACTGGAGTATGAGGATCTTCTTCTTCTAATTCATATTCTTTTGTAAAGTCTCATTCATCATCCTTCAACTCAAACTCTATTTTCTCTGGTTCTTCTTTCCTTGGTAGGACTTCCTATTTGACAACATCTTTGATTTCTGTAAATACCACATGTCGTCTATACACTACCTTCTTAGTTTCTAGGTTCCAAACCTTAGAACCTTTCAGACAATATTTATACCCAACAAAGATACACTTTTCAACCTTTTTATATAGCTTACTCATGTTTTCCTTTGGAACATGAACATAGGCATCGCAACCAAATGCCCTTAGATGTGTGAGAGAGGGATTCTTACCAGTCCATACCCTATGTGGAGTCTTTTCATCCAGTGTTGATGAGGGTGATCGATTAACCAAGTAACATGTAGTACCCACTCCCTCTGCCCGGAATTCCTATCCTAACTCGACACCATTGAGCATGCACCTTGCCTTTTCCATCAATGTCATGTTCATTCTTTCCATAACTCCATTCTGCTAAGGGGTATATGGAGTAGTATTTTTCCTTGATATACCACACTTCTTACAGAATTCTTGGAACTCATTTACACATAAATCTCCACCATTATCCATTCTCAACACCTTAATTTTTTTCTCTATTTGATTTTCCACAAGAGCCTTAAACTCTTTAAACCTGTCAAAGACTTCAAATTTCTTCCTAAGGAAATATATCCATGTATTTATCAAGAAGTCATCTATAAATGAGACACAATACAATGATTTTCCCAGTGATGGAACCGACACAAGTCCAAACACATATATGTGCACCAAATATAAAATTTCCTCTACCCTTGTTGCACCAGAGGGATATCTTACCCGATTTTGCTTCATATATACACAATGTTCACAGAAATCAAAATCTAGAGAGCGACTAAACATACCTTCAACCATACCTTTACCGTGTAGTAGTCAAAATCCCTTCTCTCTGATATTCCCCAACCTTTGATGCCACAACATAGTCTTTTCTCTAGAGACTGAAGGATTTTTTTCTTCTTTGGCTCCAATCTCAAGAACAATGGAACTATTACACCCATCACTAATAGTTCTTCCTTGTAGATTATATAGAGTTACAAATCAAACTCCCTTCAACAACACCATTTCTCCTAGAACTATCCTTCAAGTTTATTTTTCAAACATTGTTTTTACCCTTGCATCGTCCATTTTGCTTACAAAAATCAAATTTCTGGCCAATCTTGGGATGTGAAGAACATTGGGGAGTGTTCTAATCCTTCCATCCATGATATTCAACTTGCAATTTATTTGTCCTATGGTTTTGGTTGTCGATTCATCACCTAGGACAGGATCGCCTCCATCATACCTTTCATACTCGTAAAACCACTCCCTATGAGTCATATGAAAGGATGCACCTAAGACAACAAGCCATGCCTCATGATCTGCATGTGTGCTTGAAAAATCCAAGTACACATCCCCTCCTTCATTTGAGGTTTTTTCTTTTGTAGAAGAAGCATCTTTAGATCCCTTCCCTCTCTCAACACTTTTGGATCTACATTGATTATTGTAGTTCCCTTCTTTTCCACATCTCCAACATACCTTTACAAACTTTCCAAGAGATTTAGATCTTCCCTTAGATTTAGATCTCCCACTTGAGGACTTAGATCTATTTCTTTTCTAGGAGCGTCCGCTTGCAAATAATGCATATCAACAAGGATGAGACCACATCATCGAAACTTAAAGTAGTTGTATTACTACCTATGGCCACAACCAGACTATCCCACAAGTCTGGTAAAGAGCAGAATAAACTAATACATTTATATTCATCAGAAATAATTTGGGTAAAAGAGATGAAATAACATTTACAATGTTTATAAATTAAAAATAGGAAAAAAAATATTAGAAAAAATTATTTTAACGTAAATATTTTGCATTATAATTTTTTTACAATACTTAATGAAAAAAAAATTAATGCTTCATCATTTTAATTTTAATTAAGATGTAATTTAAATAATAAAACATGATTTAAATAATAGTGACAAATAATTTGTATCTTGATTTGGATGTAGTTTGGTGATTTGTTGAATTTACTATGGTTATAATGAAAAATGAGTTTGTATGTTGTCAAGGTGTATGTTTACTATAAACAAAATAAATGTATTTCAAACAAGAAAGAAAGATCAATGCTATGATTCAACAATACATTATTTATATATAACCTATGTTTGGATAAAAAATTTGGAAAATCTTTTTTTTCAAGGTTTCATTTAATATGGTTATCAAGTATATGAGAATTATTTAGAGTTATTGGGTTTTAGAGGTTATATTTGGTGGTTGTTTTTACCTTATCTTAAAAAGTGGTGCTTCCAAAAACACTCTTATAAGGAGGCTTAAATTACAACTTTTTGCAACCATGGTCTTAAAAACACATGTTGCTAACAAAAACCTTAAAATCAACTCATGAACTGAAAAGTGGTGTTACCAGTAGCACCCTTGTTTTTAGGGTTAAAAATATAACTTGTTTGAAAGCATGACCTTAAAAATTAGTGTCGTTGCAACCAAAATATTAAAATCAACCCCTGAATCAAAAAGTTATGCTACCAATAACACCATTTTCGTTTTCAAGATTGAAATTATGACTTGTTTGAAAGCATGTAGCACCATTTTCTTTTTCAAGGTTAAAATTAAAATTTGTTTGAAAACATGTAACACCATTTTTTGGGGGGGTTAAACTTACAATTTGTTTGAAAACTTAGTTTTGATAATTGTGTTGGCATATTTACAGACAAAAGGCAGAGTATGTTTGTTTTTCATTGATGGAAAGATCAACATGATGAGTGTATACTTGTTTACCAAAGATAACAAGATCAACAGTGCAGCAATAATGGCATGGCAAGAACAAAAGTGTAAGCTCAAGAGGAGGAGTGACAATGGCTGTCGGATCAGTCTCCAGATAGGAGGAGCGTGCAAAAAGATCGAGCCGTAGATCTGGGAACATGATCAATGAACAATGTATAGTTTGGGTCTAAAGATGCAAGGAGTTTACACTCCTGAAAGATTGAGATTTGAAATCTATGGAATGCGAATTAATCGTAGTTGTCGATCAGAGGGAGAGATCTCGACCATTGATCTAATATGAAGCCATTTCAGAGTTTCGTGTATCATGAGTTTGGAGACAAATCATTGCAAAATCTTTGAAATGTGAAGTCGCGAAGTTGATATGAGTCGTTGATTGCAAGGGAATCAAGGACTGTAGATCTGTTCTCGAGGAATTCACCGATTCGGGGATCGGGAATTTGGAGAATATAGGTGAGTGAATTCACGAAGTTTGCAATGTCCTGAAGTGCGAAATCGCAAAGCGCCTATTGGCGTAGTCGGTGATCACCGTCGGTGGCACATGAAGGAAGGATCTTGCAAGTTGCTAGGCTCCATTTCATGATCAGGAGTTGGAAGACTAGGAGTGACTCGCAGCAAAACTCGTGAAATGTGAAATTGTGAAGCGGCTTTTGATTACACCTGTGGTCACAACCAGTGGTCACATCAACAGAAGAGAAGGGAAGGAGCTAGCAGTGCTAGGCTCCATTTCAGAGTTTCGTGTTTCAGGAGTTTGGAAGCAATTCACAGCAGGAGGTCGCGATATGCGAAATCATGAAAGCACTTTATGTTTAGCATTCAATCACAACCAATGGCCATATGGGATAAACGCGAGACCCTGTGGATGTAATCCAACAGTGCTGGTTAATTGGGAATTTGATCGAAGGGCGACTGTTTCACCTCACAGTTAACTATTCAGTTATGATTCAGTTGGCAGAACTGAATCATAGTTCTTGGATGTTTGATGATTTAGTTGCTGATGTGTTTCCTTGGAGAATCATGGTGCATCTGAATCGATAGTATAGCATAAAAGGGAAATGATTTGATGGTGTGAGTTTGGTTGTTCTAACTGGAAAAATGAGTTGAACTGTAAGAAAAAGTAAAATTAAGTATGCACAGTGTGAGATCAAACTCAGAGATGAGAAACAAAAGCTGAACAGACAGAAGTAGAGAAGATTTGTAGAACAGACAAAAGAAGAGCATAATTGTAGAACAGACAGAAGCAGACCAGATTTACAGAACAGAGAAGAATCAGTAAGAATTTATATATCTGCATTGTTGATTATACAATCAAAAATACATAATTAGGGAGGTAGGGTGGTGCTAGGGAGGACTGTGGTCCTCTGGTATTCAAGTTAGTACTTAAATATTGGAAGTTGTATCTTCCATCTAGTTGTGGCTAGAAAATAGGGTGGCAGGGTGGTGCTAGGGAAAACACAGAGTTTTATGTTTGCAAGTTGGTGCTTGTATAAGTCCAGTTGGTGTTGAAACATTTAGGGAGTTGATGCTTCCTTCTAGTGGGTGCTAAAGAAACCAGAGATTTGCTGCTCTCAACAAGTTAGAGCTTGTAAAACAGAGGTAGTAGCCTCACATTGAGTTGGTGCTCAAAGATAGATGATGTACAGAACTTAAAAGACTGCCTATCATTCAAAGAAGAAGAGGTTTTCTCCCTTTATGGGTTTTCTTGTGAAAATTTGTCTCTGAGTATATCTTATGTGTGACTGATATTCATTATTTATGTTATTCATGTCTTGTATAATATTGATGGTCACTTGGAGAAGATTGAAAAAAATGTTTTAATAGACATAATATTGTTTAAGCACAGTAACAATTGATTCACCCCCCCTCTCAGTTGTCTTAATAATTTCAACAATTGGTATTAGAGAAGGTTCCTTTTATTTAAAGGTATATCTATAAGGTTAAACATGACAAGTCATGACGAGAATTCAACCAATAAGCCTCCTCTGTTTGATGGAAAAAAAATTCCTTCTGAAAAGTTAGAATGAGAACATACATAATGGCCTTAGGTGTTGATGTTTGGGATGTAGTAGAACTGGTTATATAAAGCCTGTTGTGCTAGCTTCTAAAGATGATAAGTTGGAATTTAGTTTCAATGCAAAGCCAATGAATGTTATCTTGAATGGTCTTGCTGAACCTGAGTTGTAAAGGTGATGCATCTTGAATCTGCTAAAGCAATGTGGGATAAACTTATTAGCAATTATGAAGGAAATAAGAAAGTAAAAGATGCCAAACTTCAAACATATAGATTGAAATAGATCAACTCTTAGGAACTCTAACTACATATGAAATGAGAATTGGTAAAGATAAATCCATCACTAGAGAAGCATCTTTTAAAGTAGACAAGAATATTGAGGAAAAATTATATTGAGGAAAAATTTGTGAGAAGGTTAAAGAAACGATCAAAAAAATATCAAGGCAAGTTGTCCTTCAAATGTTTTAACTGTGGTAAGATAGGTCATTTTACATCTAAGTGTCCCCACAAGAAAAGGGACCAAAACTTTGATGATGAAAAGAAATAAAAATTTAAGAAATATGGTAAAAAGAAAAGTTTGTGCGCAAACAATGATGACTCCTCAGAAGACATAGATAGTGATTCATCCCACGAAGACACCGTGAATGATTTTATGCTTATGGATATGGGAGATATTGATGATTAACAAACAGGAGGTGACATGGATGAAGAATAAGTTGTGGTGGATATGGAAGGTGAATTAATCAGTGTCTTGGAAGAAATTGACAGACTCAGATTTAAGAAGAGAAAACAAAAACAGTTGTTGATGCAGTTTAAAATGAATGGTAAAAAACTTGATGAAGACTTTGCCTTGATAAAAGTGGAGTTAGAAGAGGCAAAGAAAATAGAGGACATTCTGAAACAACAATTATCAGAGAAGAAAGCGAGATGCGAAGCCTTATAAGAAGAAATAGTAAAACCAGAAAAGAGATGGAGAAGTTTAAGGCATTGTATCACCAAAATCTTTCAAGTATTAAAGCCTCAGAAGGATTAACCTCCATTCTAAATCATCAAAGGAATCCAAAATTGAAATATGGCTTGGGTTATGAAGAAGGATCAAGTAGTGATCAGCCAAGTAACATAGAATCCATCAAGTTTGTCAAATCTATAATCATTGACAATAACCACTCTGCAGAAACAGAGAAAGATAATCAATCGCCAAGAAGGAATGAAAGGAAAAGTACCAGAACCGAATCTGTAGATCAAAGAAATAACACAAACACATCCTTTGGTCAAATAAATCATCATCATGGAAGGAATCGACTCATTCAAAGAAGACAACAATTTTCTACGTACAAAAGATTTTTCTATGGATATTGTTTTTTCTGTTCTAACTTTGGTCACAAAGTTGTAAATTGTTCTTTAAGATTTAGATATGAGAAATAAATATACTCAAGGAGTAATTATCTGCCACAACAAAGATTGAGACAGCCAAGTAACAAACAACCACAAACTACAAATCATATGATGGCTAGGAAAAAGACGCAGGTTAAGCATAACAACAGTTATGAGCATAACAATCGTTATGATCTGTTATTCAGTGAACCAAAATGTTACACCTGCCATAATTATGGACATAAAGCTGCAGATTGTTGCTTAAGGAATTATAAGCCAGATTTGAATCCCACTGCTGAAATTTTCAAGGTTTGGAAGAAGAAAGAAGATGACAATTGTGGACTAGTGTTATCAGCCCAAAATCAAAAGAATCCTTGGTATATTGACAGTGAATGTTCCAAACATATGACTGGAGACAAAATTAAGTTTCTAACTCTAAGTGAAAGCAAATCAGGGAATGCAACTTTTGGAAATTATGCACTAGGAAAATAAAAGGTAAAGGAATAGTAAGTCTGAGTAATGGAAAAAGAAAATCACAAGATGTGTTGCTTGTAGACGGTGTTAAACATAATCTACTAAGTGTCAGTTAATTTTGTGGCAGAGGATGTGAATTTGTTTTTACTTCTAAATATTGTAAAATAAAGTTTGTGAATTTAGGACAGTTGGTTGCAAAAGGGATAAGAACAGAAAACAATGTCTATGTGTTAAAAGAAGAAAAAGAAGAATGCCACTTAAGCAAGTATGATGAAAGTTGGCTATGTCATAGGAGACTTGGACACCTAAATTTTGATCATTTAATCAAGCTTAGAAACAACGGGGCAGTAAAATATCTTCCAAATATATCAAAGCCACATGATTCTGTTTGTAAACCTTGCCAAATAGGAAAGCTTACTCGAACACAGTTCAAATATAAAAACTTTCCTTCGACAGAAAAACCTCTCTAGTTAATACATATGGATTTATGTGGACCTTCAAGAAAAGAAAGTACAGGAAAAGAAAACTATTTTATGTTGATTATTGATGATTATTCTAGATTAACATGGGTTGCATTTTTGAAGGAAAAATCTGAATCATTTGAAAAATTCAAAGTGTTTAAGGCTCCGACTAAGAATCAAACAGGAAAAATATTGAAGGCAGTAAGGTCTGACAAAGGAGGAGAGTTTATTTCATGGAAATTCAAAGAGTTATGTGATAAACATGGAATCAAACGAGAGTACACTATTCCAAGGAATCCACAACAAAATGGTTTAGTTGAGAGGCAGAATAGATCAATTCAACAGATGGCAAGATCAATGATGAATGAAAGGAATATTGCTCAGACATTTTGGGTGGAAGCAATTCATACAATAGTTCATATCCTTAACAAATATCATCTGAGGCCACACAGTGAAAAGACTCCTTATGAACTATGGTTTGGAAGACCTGCTTCAATCAAACATTTTAAAGTCTTTTGGAGTAAATGTTATATCAAGAATAATGATGAAAAGATTGGCAAATATGATGAAAGGCCTCATGAAGGTATATTCTTAGGTTATGCTACAAAAAGTAAAGGATACATATGTTATAATAAGAGGCTACATAAATTGGTTGATTGTATCGACATAAAAGTTGATGAAGAAATCACGTTACGAAATGTAAGCAATGTTGAACCAAGCTCATAAGATATAGTTGAAGATGAAGATGAACAGGTCCAAGGATCAGAAAGAGAAGAATATGAATCAGATGAAGATACGAATACTCGGGCTAACACAAATCAACAGAAAGAAACAAAACCACCTCTCAGAATTGTTAGAAAGAATCATCCTAAAAATCAGGTAATTGGAGATATAAATAAAGGAGTTCAGACAAGAAGGAAATTGATTAAAGACTCAGAGCAATCTCATGTTGCTTTTCTATCTATGATTGAACCTAAATTTTTTTATGAAGCCAACAAGCATGATGATTGGATTAGAGCTATGAATGAAGAGCTTGATCAGATTGAGAAGAACAATACTTGACAGCGTGTTCCTAGACCTGAAGATAAGAATGTAATAGGCTCCAAATGGGTATTCAAGAATAAAATGAATTAAAAGGACAAGTTGTTAGGAATAAAGCCAGATTGGTCTGTAAAGAGTATGCACAAGTTGAAGGACAAGATTTTGATGAAACCTTTGCACCAGTGGAAAGATTGGAAGCCATCAGAATGTTTCTTGCATACTCTTGTCATAATAACTTTAAAGTATTTCAGATGGATGTTAAGTCAGATTTTCTTAATGACGATCTAGAGGAAGAAGTATATATGGAGAAACCTGAAGGATTCTCATTGACAGATAATATTGATTATGTCTGCAAGCTGAAGAAGGATTTATATGGGCTGAAACAAGCACCACGAGCTTGGTATTATAGACTAGACAAATTCTTACAAGACAAAGGATTCAAGAAAGGTATTGTTGACAACAATCTATACATTAAGTCTGAAGGTGATGATTTACTAGTTGTTTTGGTTTATGTAGGTGACATTATTTTTGGATGTACTAATGATTCTTCTGTCCAGTGGTTTGCTAACTCTATGCAGACAAAGTTTGAGATGTCCATGATAGGAGAATTGTCATATTTTCTTGGCTTACAAGTAAATCAGAGTTCTGCAAGAATATTTATCTCTTGAGAAAAATATTTGAAAGAGGTGTTGAAGAAATTTCAGATGCAAGACTCTTCTCCTGTTAGTACACCTATGGTGGTTGGTTGCAAGCTCAGTAAAGATGATATTTCATTGGATGTTGATCAAAGGACATATCGATCAATGATAGGAAGTCTTATGTACATCATAGCATCTCATCCTGATAGAATGCAAGTTGTTGGAATGGTAGGTCGTTATCAATTTGCTCCTAAACAAAGTCATTTAGTAGCTGTAACAAGGATATTCAAATACTTGAAGGGCACAATGACTTATGGTCTGTGGTATCCTATAAATCAGAATCTTCAGTTAACTGCTTATTCAGATGCTGATTGGAAAAATTATGTGGATGAGAGAAAGAGCACCAGTGGAGGTGCATTCTTCCTAGGTGACTCGTTAGTAGCATGGATTAGTAAGAAGCAGGAATCTATTTCATTATCAACTACAAAGGTAGAATCATTGTTGTTGCTACTTGTTGCACTCAGATTTTATGGATGATACAAACTCTTACAGATTTGAAGGTAACTTATATTGATCACATCCCAATTCACTGTGATAAAACTAGTGCGATTAGTGTCTCCAAGAATCCTGTTCTTCATTCCAAGACTAAGCATATACCAATCAAATATCATTTTCTCAGAGAGCAGGTTACAAATAGAGTTGTTTAGATTAATTATATTCTTTCCACGAAACAGATAGATGACATCTTTACTAAATTGTTAGCAACAACACCTTTTGGATATCTTCATCAGAAGTTGGGGGTTATATCTTCTTTCGTCTAATCTGTTCACCTTGTCAGGGGGAGTATGTGATTTTCGCATATCTAATACCTACGATATGTACTACAACACCTCAGGGGGAGTGTGTTTCTTCTTTGACATTGATGTCAAAGGGGGAGAAAAAGTGTGGTAATGGTAAGGATGCTACAGTGGTATGGTTGGATGTCCAGGCATATTTACAGACATAAGGCAGAGTATGCTTGTTTGTCATTGATGGCAAGATCAACACGACGAGTGTATACTTGTTTACCAATGATAGAAATATCAACAGTGCAGCGATAATGGCATGGAAAGAACATAAGTGTAAGCTTGGGAGGAGGAGCGATAATGGTCGTCGGATTAGTGTCCAGACAGGAGGAGGGTGCAGAAAGATCGAGCCATCGATTTGAGAACATGATAGACGAACAGCGTATAGTTCGGGTCTAAAGATGCGAGGAGTTTACATTCCTGAAAGCTTGAGAATTGAAACCTCTGGAATGTGAATTAATCGCAGTCGTCAATTAGAGGGAGAGATCTTGACCGTTGATCTAATATGAAGCCATTTCGGATTTTCGTGTATCGGGAGTTTGGAGACAACTCGCTATAGAATATCTGAAATGAAAATTCACGAAGTTGATATGAGTCGTTGATTGCAATGGAATCGAGGACCATAGATTTGGTCTCGAGAAATTCATCGATTCGAGGATCGGGAATTTGGAGAAGATAGGTGAGTGAATTCACGAAGTTCGCAATGTCCCGAAGTGCGAAATCACGAAGTGCATGTTGGCGTAGCCGGTGATCACATGAAGGAAGGAGCTTGCAAGTTGCTAGACTCCATTTCGTAATTGGGAGTTGGAAGAGTCAGAGTGACTCACAAGAAAACTCACGAAACGCGAAATCATGAAGCGCCTTTTGATTAGGCTTGTGGTCACAACCAATGGTCACATTAGCGGAAGAGAAGGGAAGGAGATAGAGGTGCTAGGCTCCATTTTAGAGTTTCTTGTTTCGGGAGTTTGGAAGCAACTCACAGCAGGAGGTCACGATATGTGAAATCATGAAATCACTTTATGTTTAGCATTCGGTCACAGCCAGTGGCCATATGGGATAAACGCAAGACCTCGTGGATGTAATCCAATAGTGTTGGTTAATTGGGAATTTGATTGAAGGGAGACTGTTTCACCTCACAGTTAATTGTTCAGTTATGATTCAGTTACGATTCAATTAGCAGAACTGAATCATAGTTCTTGGATGTTTGATGATTCATTTGTTGATGTGTTTCCTTGGAGAATCGTGGTGTAACTGAATCGATAGTATAACATAAAAGGGAAATGATATGACGGTGTGAGGTTGGTTGTTCTAACTGGAAAAATGATTTGAACTGTAAGAAAAGTAAAATTACAATATGTGTAGTGTGAGATCAAACTCAGAGATGAGAAACAGAAGTTGAACAGACAGAAGCAGAGCAAATTTGCATAATAGACAAAAGAATAGCAAAATTGCAGAACAGACAGAAGCAGACCATATTTACAGAACATAGAAGAATTGGTAAGAATTGATATATCTGTATTGTTGATTATACAGTCAAAAATATATAATCAGGGAGGTAGGGTGGTGCTATGGAGGACTGTGGTCCTCTGGTATTCAAGTTGGTGCTTGAATATTGGAAGTTGTATCTTCCATCTAGTTGTTGCTAGAAAATAGGGTGGCAAGGTGGTGCTAGGAAAAACACAGATTTTTTTGTATGCAAGTTGGTGCTTGTATAAATCTAGTTGGTGTTGTAACATTTAGGGAGTTTATGCTTCCTTCTAGTGGGTGCTAGAGAAAACAGAGAGTTGGTTCTCAACAATTTGGAGCTTGTAATAAAGAGGTAGTAGCCTCACATTGAGTTGGTGCTCAAAGATAGATGACGTACATAACTTAAAAGACTGCCTATCATTTGAAGAAGAAGAGGTTTTCTCCCTTTATGGGCTTCCTCGTGAAAGTCTATCTCTGAGTATATCTTATGTGTGACCGATGCTCATTATTTATGTTATTCATATCTTGTATAATATTGATGGTCACTTGGAGAAGATTGAAAAAAATGTTTTAATAGACATAATATTGTTTAAGCACAGTAACAACTGATTCACCCCCCCTCTCAGTTGTCTTAGTAATTTCAACAAATTGGTATTATTACAACCAAAATTTTAAATTCAACCCTTACATCGAAAAGCAGTGCTACCAATAAAACCCTTTATTTTTAAGGAGGGGTGGGAGGTTATAACGTGTTTCAAAACTTGGTATTAATAACTAGTAGTGTTACAATCAAAATCATAAAATCAAACCTCAAATAAAAAATAAGTGCTACTAATAATTCCCTTTTTCCATACTTAAAATTGCATCTTTTGCATACTTAAAATTGCATCTTTTAAAATTGTTACAAACAAAATAAACAATTCTAGGCAAAAGAACATATTTTTTAAAAATAAAAAATTCAATATATAATAATAATAATAATAATAATAATAATAATAATCTATTTTTAAGGTCATAACCAAGCCAGACACCAAATTGGTGTATGAAACCCCCTTGTTTGTGAGTGACAATAGGAATTTCCTTACCCACTCCACTCCTTTTATTTTCCATA